>JAUJEF010000155.1:0-170089 GCA_030444885.1 Citrus sp. QX-2021
CTCACCCGTTTTGTGGCCTTTTTCCGCTGGACGAACTTGGAGCCCGGCCTTCGGGCGGTTATTTTTAGGCGGTTGATGCCGGATATTTTAGCTGGAGGCATTTCATAAGTCAGCGTAATCCAGTCCAGTGGACCCGAAGTTGGCCAAGCCACCACAAAGGCTATAGCCCACCACGTTTTGTAGCCGCCTCGCTGGGCTGAACACAGCGCCCGACCTTGGGCGGTTATTTTGGGTAGCGGCTGCGGCTTGGCTGGCCCACTACGGCACCACGGAGGCCGCTTCGCAAAGTCTGCTTCCATTCCGAGTCCTGCGAGACGGGGGCAGCCAGCCCCACCCTTCAAGGCTATAGCCCACCCGTTTTTGTGGCCTTTTTCCGCTGGACGAACTTAGAAAAGCGCCGGCCTTCAGGCCGGTTATTTTAATGGCGGCTGTTGCCCGAGGCCTATTATTGCAACACCGCAGTACACCTCGTAAAGTCTCGCGCCATTCCGAGTCCGAGGCCGGCCTGCCCCGCCCCAAGGCTATAGCCCACCCGTTTTCATGGCATTTTTCGCTGGACGAACTTGGCGCCCGGCCTTCGGGCGGTTATTTTTGGGCGCGGCTGTGCCCGCGGCCTATTTTTGGCACGTGGATACCGCTCACAAAGTCTCGCCCAATTTCGAGTCCGGCGGACGAAGTTGGCCCGCCCCTCCCCCCAAGGCTTTAGCCCACCCGTTTTTTGGCCATTTTTCCGCAGGACGAACTTGGCGCCCCGGCCTTCGGGCGGTTATTTTTGGGGAGGCTGTGCCCGCGGCCTATTTTTGGCACGCGGAGGCCGCACGCAAAGTCTCACCCCAGTCCGAATCCGGCGGACGAAGTGGGCCAGGCCCTCCCCCCAAGGCTATAGCCCACCCGTTTTTTGGCCTTTTTTCCGCTGGGGGGTTTTGGCGCGCCGACCTTCAGGCGGTTATTTTTGGGCGCGGCTGTGCCCGTGGCCTATTTTTGGGACGCGGATGCCACACGCAAAGTCTCGCGCCATTCCGAGTCCGGGCGGACCGGCTGTGGCCAGCCCAACTCCCCCAAGGCTATAGCCCACCCGTTTTGTGGCCTTTTTCCGCTGGACGAACTTTGCGCCGCGCCTTCGGGCGGGTATTTTTGGGCGCGGCTGTGTCCATGGCCTATTTTTGTCACACGGAGGCGCCGCAAAGTCTGGCGCCATTCCGAGTCCGGGCGGATTTAACTTGGCCAGCCCCACCCCCAAGGCTATAGCCCACCCGTTTTTGTGGCCTTTTCCGCTGGACGAACTTGGCGCCGTGGCCCTCTGGGATATTTTTGGGCGCGGCTGTGCCGGGGCCTATTTTTGGCACACGGAGGCTCTCGCAAAGGCTCGCGCCATTCCGAGTCCGAGGCGGATTAGTTGGCCATCCCCACCCCCAAGGCTATAGCGCACCCGTTTTTGTGGCCTTTTCCGCTGGACGAACTTGGCGCCCCAGCCTTCGGGCGGTTATTTTTGGGCGCGCTGTGCCGGGGCCTATTTTTGGCACATGGAGGACGCTCGCAAAGTCTCGCGCCATTCCGAGTCCGGCGGACGAAGTTGGCCAGCCCCACCCCCCAAGGCCATAGCCCACCCGTTTTTGCGGCCTTTTTCCGCTGGACGAAATTGGCGCCCCGGCCTTCGGGTGGTTATTTTTGGGCGCGGCTGTGCCCGGGGCCTATTTATGGCACACGGAGGCCGCTCCCAAAGTCTCGTGCCATTCCGAGTCCGGCGGACGAAGTTGGCCAGCCCCACTCCCCAAGGCTATAGCCCACCCGTTTTTGTAGCCTTTTTCCGCTAGACGAAGTTGGCGCCCCGGCCTTCGGGCGGTTATTTTTGGGCGCGGCTGTGCCCGGGGCCTTATTTTCACACACGGAGGCCACTCGCAAAGTCTCGCGCCATTCCGAGTCCGGCGGACGAAGTTGGCCAGCCCCACCCCCCAAGGTTATAGCCCACCCGTTTTTGTAGCCTTTTTCCGCTGGACGAACTTGGCGCCCCGGCCTTCGGGCGGTTATTTTTGGGCGCGGCTGTGCCCGGGGCCTATTTTTGGCACATGGAGGACGCTCGCAAAGTCTCGCGCCATTCCGAGTCCGGCGGACGAAGTTGGCCAGCCCCACCCCCCAAGGCCATAGCCCACCCGTTTTTGCGGCCTTTTTCCGCTGGACGAAATTGGCGCCCCGGCCTTCGGGTGGTTATTTTTGGGCGCGGCTGTGCCCGGGGCCTATTTATGGCACACGGAGGCCGCTCCCAAAGTCTCGCGCCATTCCGAGTCCGGCGGACGAAGTTGGCCAGCCCCACTCCCCAAGGCTATAGCCCACCCGTTTTTGTGGCCTTTTTCCGCTGGACGAACTTGGCGCCCCGGCCTTCGGGCCGTTATTTTTGGGCGCGGCTGTGCCCGGGGCCTATTTTTCGCACACGGAGGCCTCTCGCAAAGTCTCGCGCAATTCCGAGTCCGGCGGACGAAGTTGGCCAGCCCCACCCCCCAAGGCTATAGCCCACCCGTTTTTGTGGCCTTTTTCCGCTGCACGAAAATGGCGCCCCGGCCTTCGGCGGTTATTTTTGGACGCGGCTGGACCCGTGGCCTATTTTTGGCACAAGGAGGCCGCTCGCAAAGTCTCGCGCCATTCCGAGTCCGGCGGACGAAGTTGGCCAGCCCCACCCCCCAAGGCTATAGCCCACCCGTTTTTGTGACCTTTTTCCGCTGGACGAACTTGGCGCCCCGGCCTTCGGGCGGTTATTTTTGGGCGCGCCTGTGCCCGGGGACTATTTTTGGCACACGGAGGCCGCTCGCAAAGTCTCGCGCCATTCCGAGTCCGGCGGACGAAGTTGGCCATCCCCACCCCCCAAGGCTATAGCCCACCCGTTTTTGTGGCCTTTTTCCGCTGGACGAACTTGGCGCAGCGGCCTTCGGGCCGTTAGTTTTGGGCGCGGCTGTGCCTGGGCCTATTTTTCGCACACGGAGGCCGCCGCAAAGTCTCGCGCCATTCCGAGTCCGGGCGGACGGAGTTGGCCAGCCCCACCCCCAAGGTTATAGCCCACCCGTTTTGTGGCCTTTTTCCGCTGGATTTAACTTGGCGCCCGCCGCTCGGGCTGTTATTTTTGGCGCGGCTGTGCCCGGGCCTATTTTTGGCACACGGAGGCCGCTCGAAAGTCTCGCGCCATTCCCAGTCCGGCGGACGAAGTTGGCCATCCCCACTCCCAAGGCTATAGCCCACCTGTTTTTGTGGCCTTTTTCCGCTGGACGAACTTCATACCCGGCCTTCGGGCAGTTATTTTGGGCGCGGCTGTGCCTGGGCCTATTTTTGGCACACGGAGGCCGCCGCCAAGTCTTGCGCCATTCCGAGTCCGCGGACGGTTGGCCAGCCCTCTCCCCAAGGCTATAGTCCACCCGTTTTTTTGCCATTTTTCCGCTGGGGGGTTTGGGCGCGCCGAAAGTCGGGAAGTTATTTTTGGGCGCGGCTGTGCCCGGGGCCTATTTTTGGTACACGGAGGCCGCTCGCAAAGTCTCGCGCCATTCCGAGTCCGGCGGACGAAGTTGGCCAGCCCCACCCGCCAAGGCTATAGCCCACCCTTTTTTGCGGCCTTTTTCCGCCGGCCGAAATTGGCGCCCCGTCATTCGAGTGGTTATTTTTGGGCGCGGCTGTGCCCGGGGCCTATTTTTCGCACACGGAGGCCGCTCGCAAAGTCTCGCGCCATTCCGAGTCCGCGGACGAGTTGGCCAGCCCCACCCCCAAGGCTATAGCCTACCCGTTTTGTGGCCTTTTTCCGCTGGACGAACTTGGCGTCCCGGCCTTCGGGCGGTTATTTTTGGGCGCGGCTGTGCCTGTGGCCTATTTTTGGAACGCGGAAACCGCTTGCAAAGTCTCGCCCCATTCCGAGTCCGGCAGACGAAGTTGGCCAGCCCCTCCCCCCAAGGCTATAGCCCACCCGTTTTTTGGCCATTTTCCGCTGGATGAACTTGGCGCCCCGGCCTTAGGGCGTTTATTTTTGGGCGCGCCTGTGCCCACGGCCTATTTTTGGCACACGGTGGCCGCTCGCAAAGTCTCGCACTATTCCGATTCCGGAGGACGAAGTTGGCCAGCCCCTCTCCCCAAGGGTATAGGCCACCCGGTTTTGGACATTTTTCCGCTGCGGGGTTTGGGCGCAACGACCTTCGGGTGTTATTTTTGGGTGCGGCTGTACCCGCGGCCTATTTTTGGTACACGGAGGCCGCTCGCAAAGGCTCGTCCCATTCCGAGTCCGGCGGACGAAGTGGGCCAGCCCCTCCCCCCAAGGCTATAGCCCACCCGTTTTTTGGCCATTTTTCCACTGGGGGGTGTGGGCGCGCCGACCTTCGGCGGTTATTTTTGGGCGCGTTTGTGCCCGTGGCCTATTTTTGGCACACGGAGGCCGCTCACAAAGTCTCACCCCATTAGGAGTCCCGCGGACGAAGATGGCCAGCCCCTCCCCCCAAGGCTATAGCCCACCCGTTTTTTGGCCATTTTGCCGCTGGACGAACTTGGCGACCCGGCCTTCGGGCGGTTATTTTTGGGCGCGGCTGTGCCGAGGGCCTATTTTTGGCACGCGGAGGCCGCTCGCAAAGTCTCGCCCAATTCCGAGTCGGGCGGGTGAAGTTGGCCACCCCCTCCACCCAAGGTTATAGCCCACCCTTTTTTTGGCCATTTTTCCGCTGGACGAACTTGCCGCCCCGGCCTTCGGACAGTTATTTTTGGGCACGGCTGTGCCTGCGGCCTATTTATTGCACGCGGAGGCCGTTCGCAAAGTCTCGCCCCATTCCGAGTCCGGCGGACGAAGTCGGCCAGCCCCTCCCCCCAAGGCTATAGCCCACCCGTTTTTTGGCCATTTTTTCGCTGGACGAACTTGGCGCCCCGGCCTTCGGGCGGTTATTTTTGGGCGCGGCTGTGCCGACGGCCTATTTTTGGCACGCGGAGGCCGCTCGCAAAGTCTCGTCCCATTCCGAGACGGGCGGATGAAGTTGGCCAGCCCCTCCCACCAAGGCTATAGCCAAACCCTTTTTTGGCCATTTTTCCGCTGGGGGGTTTGGGCGCAACGACCTTCGGGTGGTTATTTTTGGTCGCGGCTGTGCCCGCGTCGTATTTTTGGCATGCGGAGGCCGCTCGCAAAGTCTCGCCCCATTCCGAGTCCGGCGGACGAAGTTGGCCAGCCCCTCCCCCCAAGGCTATAGCCCACCCGTTTTTTGGCCACTTTTCCGCAGGGGGGTTTGGGCGCTCCGACCTTCGGGTGGTTATTTTTGCGCGCGTTTGTGCCCGTGGCTATTTTTGGCACACGGAGGCCGCTCGCAAAGTCTCACCCCATTACGAGTCCCGCGGACGAAGATGGCCAGCCCCTCCCCCCAAGGCTATAGCCCACCCGTTTTTTGGCCATTTTGTCGCTGGACGAACGTGGCGCCCCGGCCTTCGGGCGGTTATTTTTGGGCGCAGCTGTGCCGAGGGACTATTTTTTGCACGCGGAGGCCGCTCGCAAAGTCTCGCCCCATTCCGAGTCGGGCGGGTGAAGTTGGCCACCCCCTCCCCCCAAGGGTATAGCCCACCCTTTTTTTGGCCATTTTTCCGCTGGACGAACTTGGCGCCCCGGCCTTCGGGCAGTTATTTTTGGGCGCAGCTGTGCCCGCGGCCTATTTTTGGCACGCGGAGGCCGCTCGAAAAGTCTCGCCCCATTCCGAGTCCGGCGGAGGAAGTTGGCCAGCCCCTCCCCCCAAGGCTATAGCCCACCCGTTTTTTGTCCATTTTTCCGATGGGGGGTTTGGGCGCGCCGACCTTCGGGCGGTTATTTTTGGGCACGGCTGTGCCTGTGGCATAATTTTGGCACACGGAGGGCGCTCGCAAAGCGTCGCCCCATTCCGAGTCCGGTGGACGAAGTTGGCCAGCCCCTCCCCCCAAGGCTATAGCCCACCCGTTTTTTGGCCATTTTTCCGCTGGACGAACTTGGCGCCCCGGCCTTCGGGCGGTTATTTTTGGGCGCGGCTGTGTCCACGGCCTATTTTTGGTACGCGGAGGCCGCTCGCAAAGTCTCGCCCCATTCCGAGTCCGGTGGACGAAGTTCGCCAGCCCCTCCCCCCAAGGCTATAGCCCACCCGTTTTTTGGCCATTTTTCCGCTGGGGGGTTTGGGCGCAACGACCTTCGGGGGGTTATTTTTGGGCATGGCTTTGCCCGCGGCCTATTTTTGGCACGCGGAGGCCGCTCCAAAGTCTCGCCCCATTCCGAGTCCGGCGGATGAAGTTGGCCAGCCTCTCCCCCCAAGGCTATAGCCCACCCTTTTTTTTGCCATTTTTCCGCTGGACAAACTTGGCGCCCCGGCCTTCGGGCGGTTATTTTTGGGCGCGACTGTGCCCGCGGCCTATTTTTGGTACGCGGAGGCTGCTCGTAAAGGTTCGCCCCATTACGAGTCCGGCGGACGAAGTTGGCCAGCCGCTCCCCCCAAGGCTATAGCACACCCGTTTTTTGGCCATTTTTCCGTTGGACGAACTTGGCGCCCCGGCCTTCGGGCGGTTATTTTTGGGCGCGGCTGTGCCCGTGGCCTATTTTTGGCACGCGGAGGCCGCTCGCAAAGTCTCACCCCATTATGAGTCCGGCGGACGAAGTTGGCCAACCCCTCCCCCCAAGGCTATAGCCCACCCGTTTTTTGGCCATTTTTCCGCTGGACGAACTTGGCGCCCCGGCCTTCGGGCAGTTATTTTTGGGCGCGGCTGTGCTCGCGGCCTAGTTTTGGCACGCGGAGTCCGCTCGCAAAGTCTCACCCCATTCCGAGTCCGGCGGACGAAGTTGGCCAGCCCCTCCCCCAAAGGCTATAGCCCACCCGTTTTTTGTCCATTTTTCCGATGGGGGGTTTGGGCGCGCCGACCTTCGGGCGGTTATTTTTGGGCACGGCTGTGCCTGTGGCATAATTTTGGCACGCGGAGGCCGCTCCCAAAGCGTCGCCCCATTCCGAGTCCGGTGGACGAAGTTGGCCAGCCCCTCCCCCCAAGGCTATAGCCCACCCGTTTTTTGGCCATTTTTCCGCTGGACGAACTTGGCGCCCCGGCCTCCGGGCGGTTATTTTTGGGCGCAGCTGTGCCCGCGGCCTATTTTTGGTACGCGGAGGCCGCTCGCAAACTCTCGCCCCATTCTGAGTCCGGCGGACGAAGTTGGCCAGCCCCTCCCCCCAAGGCTATAGCCCACCCGTTTTTTGGCCATTTTTCCGCTGGACGAACTTGGCGGCTCGGCCTTCGGGCAGTTATTTTTGGGCGTGGCTGTGCCCACGGCCTATTTTTGGCACGCGGAGGCCGCTCGCAAAGTCTCGCCCCATTACGAGTCCGGCGGACGAAGTCGGCTAGCCCCTCCCCCCAAGGCTATAGCCCACCCGTTTTTTGTCCATTTTTCCGCTGGGGGGTTTGGGGGCGCCGACCTTCGAGCGGTTATTTTTGGGCGCGGCTGTTCCCGCGGCCTATTTTATGCACGCGCAGGCCGCTCGCCAAGTCTCGCCCCATTCCGAGTCCGGTGGACGAAGTTCGCCAGCCCCTCCCCCCAAGGCTATAGCCCACCCGTTTTTTGGCCATTTTTCCGCTGGGGGGTTTGGGCGCAACGACCTTCGGGGGGTTATTTTTGGGCACGGCTGTGCCCGCGGCCTATTTTTGGCACTCGGAGGCCGTCCGCAAAGTCTCGCCCCATTCCGAGTCCGGCGGACGAAGTTCGCCCGCCCCTTCCCCCAAGGCTATAGCCCACCCGTTTTTTGGCCATTTTTCCGCTGGGCGGTTTGGGCGCGTCGACCTTCGGGCGGTTATTTTTGGGAGCGGCTGTGTCTGCGGCCTAATTTTGGCACGCGGAGGCCGCTCGCAAAGTCTCCTCCCATTCCGAGTCCGGCGGACGAAGTTGGCCAGCCCCTCCCCCCAAGGCTATAGCCCACCCGTTTTTTGGCCATTTTTCGGCTGGACGAACTTGGCGCCCCGGCCTTCGGGCGGTTATTTTTGGGCGCGGCTGTGCCCGCGGCCTATTTTTGGCACGCGGAGGCCGCTCGCAAAGTCTCGCCCCATTCCGAGTCCGGCGGATGAAGTTGGCCAGCCCCTCCCCCCAAGGCTATAGCCCACCCGTTTTTTGGCCATTTTTCCGCTGGACGAACTTGGCGCCCCGGCCTTCGGGCGGTTATTTTTGGGCGCGGCTGTGCCGACGGCCTATTTTTTGCACGCGGAGGCCGCTCGCAAAGTCTCGCCCCATTCCGAGATGGGTGGATCAAGTTGGCCAGCCCCTCCCCCCAAGGCTATAGCCCACCCGTTTTTTGGCCATTTTTCCGCTGGACGAACTTGGCGCCCCGGCCTTTGGGCGGTTATTTTTGGGTGCGGCTGTGTCCGCGGCCTATTTTTGGCACACGGAGGCCGCTCGCAAAGTCTCGCCCCATTCCGAGTCCGGCGGACGAAGTTGGCCAGCCCCTCCCCCCAAGGCTATAGCCCACCCGTTTTTTGGCCATTTTTCCGCTGGGGGGTTTGGGCGCTCCGACCTTCGGGTGGTTATTTTTGGGTGCGGCTGTGGCCACTGCCTATTTTTGGCACGCGGAGGCCGCTCGCAAAGTCTCGCCCCATTCCGAGTCCGGCGGACGAAGTTGGCCAGCCCCTCCCACCAAGGCAATAGCCCACCCGTTTTTTGGCCATTTTTCCGCTGGACGAACTTGGCGCCGCGGCCTTCGGTCGGTTATTTTTGGGCGCGGCTGTGACCGCAGCCTATTTTTGGCACGCGGAGGCCGTTCGCAAAGTCTCGCCCAATTCCGAGTCTGGCGGACGAAGTGGGCCAGCCCCTCCACCCAAGGCTATAGCCCACCCGTTTTTTGGCCATTTTTCCGCAGGGGGGTTTGGGCGCTCCGACCTTCGGGTCGTTATTTTTGGGCGCGTTTGTGCCCGTGGCCTATTTTTGGCACACGGAGGCCGCTCGCAAAGCCTCACCCCATTGCGAGTCCCGCGGACGAAGATGGCCAGCCCCTCCCCCCAAGGCTATAGCCCACCCGTTTTTTGGCCATTTTGCCGCTGGGGGGTTTGGGCGCAACGACCTTCGGGGGGTTATTTTTGGGCACGGCTGTGCCCGCGGCCTATTTTTGGCACGCGGAGGCCGCTCGCAAAGTCTCGCCCCATTCCGAGTCCGGCGGATGAAGTTGGCCAGCCCCTCCCCCCAAGGCTATAGCCCACCCGTTTTTTGGCCATTTTTCCGCTGGACAAACTTGGCGCCCCGGCCTTCGGGCGGTTATTTTTGTGCGCGACTTTGCCGCGGCCTATTTTTGGCAAGCGGAGGCCGCTCCCAAAGTCTCGCCCCATTCCGAGTCCGGCGGACGAAGTTGGCCAGCCCCTCCCCCCAAGGCTATAGCCCACCCGTTTTTTGGCCATTTTTCCGCTGGACGAACTTGGCGCCCCGGCCTTCGGGCGGTTATTTTTGGGCGCGGCTGTGCCGACGGCCTATTTTTTGTACGCGGAGGCCGCTCGCAAAGTCTCGCCCCATTCCGAGACGGGTGGATCAAGTTGGCCAGCCCCTCCCCCCAAGGCTATAGCCCACCCTTTTTTTGGCCATTTTTCCACTGGACGAACTTGAAGCCCCGGCCATCGGGCGGTTATTTTTGGGCGCAGCTGTACCTACGGCCTAGTTATTGCACGCGGAGGCCGTTCGCAAAGTCTTGCCCCATTCTGAGTCCGGCGGACGAAGTTGGCCAGCCTCTCCCCCCAAGGCTATAGCCCACCCGTTTTTTGGCCATTTTTCCGCTGGACGAACTTGGCGCCCCGGCCTTTGGACTGTTATTTTTGGGCGCGGCCATCCCGTAGCCTATTTTTGGCATGCGGAGGCCGCTCGCAAAGTCTCGCCCCATTCCGAGTCCGGCGGTTGAAGTTGGCCAGCCCCTCCCCCCAAGCATATAGCCCACCCTTTTTTTGGCCATTTTTCCGCTGGACAAACTTGGCGCCCCGGCCTTCGGGCGGTTATTTTTGGCGCGGCTTTGCCCGTGACCTATTTTTGGCACGCTGATGCAGCTCGCAAAGTCTCGCCCCATTCCGAATCCGGCGGACGAAGTTGGCCAGCCCCTCCCCCCAAGGCTATAGCCCACCCGTTTTTTGCCCACTTTTCCGCTGGACGAACTTGTCACCCCGGCCTTCGGGCGGTTATTTTTGGCCGCGGCTGTGCCAGCGGCCTATTTTTGGCACACGGAGGTCGCTCGCAAAGTCTCGCCCCATTCCGAGTCCGGCGGACGAAGTTGGCCAGCCCCTCTCCCTAAGGCTATAGCCCACCCGTTTCTTGGCCATTTTTCCGCTGGGAGGTTTGGGCGCGCCGACCTTCGGGCTATTATTTTTGGGTGCGGCTGGGCCCGCGGGTTATATTTGGCATGCGGAGGCCGCCGCAAAGTCTCGCCCCATTCCAAGTCCGCGGACGACGTTGGCCAGCCCCTCCCCCCATGGCTATAGCCCACCCGTTTTTTGGCCATTTTTCCGCTGGGCGGTGTTGGCGCCCCGGCGTACAGGCGGTTATTTTTGGGCGCGGCTGTGACCACGGCTTAGATTTGGCATGCGGAGGCCGCTGCAAAGTCTCGCCCCATTCCGAGTCCGCGGATTTGGCGGGCCCCCTCCCCCCAAGGCTATAGCCCACCCGTTTTTTGGCCATTTTGCTGCTGGGGGGTTTGGGCGCAACGACCTTCGGGGTGTTATTTTTGGGTGCGGCTGTGCCCGCGGCCTATTTTTGGCACACGGAGGCCGCTCTCAAAGTCTCGCCCCATTCCGAGTCCGGCGGACGAAGTTGGCCAGCCCCTCCCCCCAAGGCTATAGCGCACCCGTTTTTTGGTGATTTTTCCGCTGGGGGGTTTGGGCGCGCCGACCTTCGGGCAGTTATTTTTGGGCGCGGATGTGTCAGATGCCTATTTTTGGCACGCGGAGGCCGCTCGTAAAGTCTCGTCCCATTCCGAGTCCGGCGGAATAAGTTGGCCAGCCCCTCCCCCCAAGGCTATAGCCCACCCGTTTTTTCGCCATTTTTCCGCTGGACTAACTTGGCGCCCCGGCCTTCGGGCAGTTATTTTTGGACGCGGCTGTGTCCGCGGCCTATTTTTGGCACGCGGAGGCCGCTCGCAAAGTCTCGTCCCATTCCGAGTCCGGCGGACGAAGTTGGCCAGCCCATCCCCCCACGGCTATAGCCCACCCGTTTTTTGTCCATTTTTACGCTGGGGGGTTTGGGCGCGCCGACCTTAGGGCGGTTATTTTTGGGCGCGGCTATGCCCGCGGCCTATTTTTGGCACGCGGAGGCCACTCACAAAGTCTCGTCCCATTTTGAGTCCGGCGGACGAAGTTGGCCAGCCCATCCCCCCACGGCTATAGCCCACATGTTTTTTGGCCATTTTTCCGCTGGACTAACTTGGCGCCCCCGCCTTCGGGCGGTTATTTTTGGGCGCGGCTGTGCCCGTGTCCTATTTTTGGCACGCGGAGGCCGCTCGCAAAGTCTCGCCCCATTCCGAGTCCGGCGGACGAAGTTGGCCAGCCCATTCCCCCACGGCTATAGCCCACCCGTTTTTTGGCCATTTTTCCGCTGGGGGGTTTGGGCGCGCCGACCTTAGGGCGGTTATTTTTGGGCGCGACTGTGCCCACAGCCTATTTTTGGCACGCGGAGGCCGCTCGTAAAGTCTCGACCCATTCCGAGTCCGGCGGACGAAGTTAGCCAGCCCCTCCCACCAAGGCTATAGCCCACCCGTTTTTTGGCCATTTTTCCACTGGACGAACTTGGCGACCCGACGTCCGGAGGTTATTTTTTGGCGCGGAAGTGCCGCCGGCCTATTTTTGGCACGCGGAGGACGCACTCAAAGTCACACCCCAATCCGAGTCCGGCGGACGAAGTTGGCCACCCCTCCCCCCAAGGCGATAGCCCACCCGTTTTTTGGCCATTTTTCCGCTGGACGAACTTGGCGCCCCGGCCTTCGGGCGGTTATTTTTGGGCGTGGCTGTGCCCGGGGCTTATTTTTGGCACGCGGAGGCCTCTCGCAAAGTCTCTCCCCATTCCGAGTCCGGCGGACGAAGTTGGCCAGCCCCTCCCCCCAAGGCTATAGCCCACCCGTTTTTTGGCCATTTTTCCGTTGGGGTTTAGCGCGCCGGCCTTCGCAGCCCAAGTTATTTTTGGGCGGGGCTGTGCCGTGTGCCTATTTTTGGCACGCGGAGGCCACTCGCAAAGTCTCGCCCCATTCCGAGTCCGGCGGACGAAGTTGGCCAGCCCCTCCCCCCAAGGCTATAGCCCACCCGTTTTTTGGCCATTTTTCCGCTGGACGAACTTGGTGCCCCGGCCTTCGGGTAGTTATTTTTGGGCGCGGCTGTGCCCGCGGCCTATTTTTGGGACGCTGAGGCCGCTCGTAAAGTCACGCCCCATTCCGAGTCCGGCGGACGAACTTCGCCCGCGCCCCCCACCAAGGCTATAGCCCACCCGTTTTTTCGCCATTTTTCCGCTGGGGGGGTTTGCGCTAACGACCTTCGGGTGGTTATTTTTGGGCGCGTCTGTGCCCGCGGCCAATTTTTCGCACGCTGAGGCCGCTCGAAATGTCGCGCCCCATTCCGAGTCCGGCAGACGAAGTCGGCCAGCCCCTCCCCCCAAGCCTATAGCCCACCCGTTTTTGGCCATGTTTCGCTGGGGTTTGGGCGCGCCGACCTTCGGTGGGTTATTTTCGGGCGTGGCTGTATCCGCGGCCTATTTTTGGCACGCTGAGGCCACTCCCAAAGTCTCGCCCATTCCGAGTCCGCAGACGAGTTGGCCAGCCCCTTCCCCCAAAGCTATAGCCCACCCGTTTTTTGGCAATTTTTCCACTGGGTGGTTTGGGCGTGCCGAGCTTCGGGGGGTTATTTTTGGGCGCGGCTGGGCCCGTGGCCTATTTTTGGCACGCGGAGGCCGCTCACAAAGTCTGGCCCCATTCCGAGTCCGGCGGACGAAGTTGGCCAGCCTCTCCCCCCAAGGCTATAGCCCACCCGTTTTTTGGCCATTTTTCCGCTGGAAAAATTGGTGCCCCGGCCTTCGGGCGGTTATTTTTGGGCGCGGCTGTGCCCGCGGCCTACTTTTGGCACGCGGAGGCCGCTCGCAAAGTCTCGCCCCATTCCGAGTCCGGCGGACGAAGTTGGCCAGCCCCTCCCCCCAAGGCTATAGCCCCCCCGTTTTATGGCCATTTTTCCGCTGGGGGGTTTGGGCGCGCCGACCTTGGGGGGGTTATTTTTGGGCGCGGCTGTGCCCGCGGCCTATTTTTGGCACGCGGAGGCCACTCGCAAAATCTCGCCCCATTCCGAGTCCGGCGGACGAAGTTGGCCATCCCGTCCCCCCAAGCCTATAGCCCACCCGTTTTTTGGCCATTTTTCCGCGGGGGGTTTGGGCGCGCCGACCTTGGGGGGGTTATTTTTGGGCGCGGCTGGGCCCGCGGCCTATTTTTGGCACGCGGAGGCCGCTCGCAAAGTCTCGCCCCATTCCGAGTCCGGCGGACGAAGTTGGCCAGCCCATCCCCCCACGGCTATAGCCCACCCGTTTTTTGGCCATTTTTCCGCTGGGGGGTTTGGGCGCGCCGACCTTAGGGCGGTTATTTTTGGGCGCGGCTATGCCCGCGGCCTATTTATGGCACGCGGAGGCCGCTCACAAAGTCTCGTCCCATTTTGAGTCCGGCGGACGAAGTTGGCCAGCCCATCCCCCCACGGCTATAGCCCACCCGTTTTTTGGCCATTTTTCCGCTGGACTAACTTGGCGACCCCGCCTTCGGGCGGTTATTTTTGGGCGCGGCTGTGCCCGTGTCCTATTTTTGGCACGCGGAGGCCGCTCGCAAAGTCTCGCCCCATTCCGAGTCCGGCGGACGAAGTTGGCCAGCCCATCCCCCCACGGCTATAGCCCACCCGTTTTTTGGCCATTTTTCCGCTGGGGGGTTTGGGCGCGCCGACCTTAGGGCGGTTATTTTTGGGCGCGACTGTGCCCACAGCCTATTTTTGGCATGCGGAGGCCGCTCATAAAGTCTCGTCCCATTCCGAGTCCGGCGGACGAAGTTAGCCAGCCCCTCCCCCCAAGGCTATAGCCCACCCGTTTTTTGGCCATTTTTCCACTGGACGAACTTGGCGTACCGACTTCGGGAGGTTATTTTTGGGCGCGGATGTGCCGGCGGCCTATTTTTGGCACGCAGAGGATGCTCGCAAAGTCTCACCCCATTCCGAGTCCGGCGGACGAAGTTGGCCACCCCTCCCCCCAAGGCTATAGGCCACCCGTTTTTTGGCCATTTTTCCGCTGGACGAACTTGGCGCCCCGGCCTTCGGGCGGTTATTTTTGGGCGTGGCTGTGCCCGGGGCTTATTTTTGGCACGCGGAGGCCTCTCGCAAAGTCTCGCCTCATTCCGAGTCCAGCGGACGAAGTGGGCCAGCCCCTCCCCCCAAGGCTATAGCCCACCCGTTTTTTAGCCATTTTTCCGCTGGGGGGTTTGGGCGCGCCGACCTTCGGTGGGTTATTTTTGGGCGTGGCTGTGCCCGCGGCCTATTTTTGGTACGCGGAGGCCACTCGTAAAGTCTCGCCCCATTCCGAGTCCGGCGGACGAAGTTGGCCAGCCCCTCCCCCCAAGGCTATAGCCCCCCCGTTTTATGGCCATTTTTCCGCTGGGGGGTTTGGGCGCGCCGACCTTGGGGGGGTTATTTTTGGGCGCGGCTGTGCCCGCGGCCTATTTTTGGCACGCGGAGGCCGCTCGCAAAATCTCGCCCCATTCCGAGTCCGGCGGACGAAGTTGGCCATCCCGTCCCCCCAAGCCTATAGCCCACCCGTTTGTTGGCCATTTTTCCGCGGGGGGTTTGGGCGCGCCGACCTTGGGGGGTTTATTTTTGGGCGCGGCTGGGCCCGCGGCCTATTTTTGGCACGCGGAGGCTGCTCGCAAAGTCTGGCCCCATTCCGAGTCCGGCGAACGAAGTTGGCCAGCCTCTCCCCCCAAGGCTATAGCCCACCCGTTTTTTGGCCATTTTTCCGCTGGAAAAATTGGCGCCCTGCCTCGGGCGGTTATTTTTGGGCGCGGCTGTGCCCGCGGCCTACTTTTGGCACGCGGAGGCCGCTCGCAAAGTCTCGCCCCATTCCGTGTCCGGCGGACGAAGTGGGCCAGCCCCACCCCCCAAGGCTATAGCGCACCCGTTTCTGTGGCCTTTTTCCGCTGGACGAACTTGGCGCCCCGGCCTTCGAGTGGTTATTTTTGGGCGCGGCTGTGCCCGGGGCCTATTTTCGGCACACGGAGGCCGCTCGCAAAGTCTTGCGCCATTCCGAGTCCGGCAGACGAAGTTGGCCAGCCCCCCCCCAAGGCTATAGCCCACCCGTTTCTGTGGCCTTTTTCCGCTGGACGAACTTGGCGCCCCGACCTTCGGGTGGTTATTTTTGGGTGCGGTTGTGCCCGGGGCCTATTTTTGGCACACGGAGGCCGCTCGCAACGTCTCGCGCCATCCCGAGTCCGGCGGACGAAATTGGCCAGCCCCACCCCCCAAGGCTATAGCGCACCCGTTTTTGTGGCCTTTTTCCGCTGGACGAACTTGGCGCCCCGGCCTTCGGGCGGTTGTTTTTGGGCGCGGCTGTGGGCGGGGCCTATTTTTGGCACACAGAGGCCGCTCGCAAAGTCTCGCGCCAATCCGAGTCCGGCGGACGAAGTTGGCCAGCCCCACCACCCAAGGCTATAGCCCACCCGTTTTTGTGGCCTTTTTCCGCTGGACGAACTTGGCGCCCCGGCCTTCGGGCGGTTATTTTTGGGCGCGGCTGTGCCCGGGGCCTATTTTGGGCACACGGAGACCGCTCGCAAAATCTCGCGCCATTCCTAGTCCGGCGGACGAAGTTGGCCAGCCCCACCCCCCAATGCTATAGCCCACCCGTTTTTGTGGGCTTTTTCCGCTGGACGAACTTGGCGCCCCGGCCTTCGGGCGGTTATTTTCGGGCACGGCGGTGCCCGGGGCCTATGTTTGGCACACGGAGGCCGCTCGTAAAGTCTCGCGCCATTCCGAGTCCGGCGGACGAAGTTGGCCAGCCCCACCCCCCAAGGCTATAGCCCACCCTTTTTTGAGGCCTTTTTCGCAGGACGAACTTGGCGCCCCGGTCTTGGGGCGGTTATTTTTGGGTGCGGCTGTGCCCAGGGCCTATTTTGGGCACACGTAGACCGCTTGCAAAGTCTCGCGCCATTCCGAGTCCGGCGGACGAAGTTGGCCAGCCCCACCCCCCAAGGCTATAGCCCACCCGTTTTTGTGGCCTTTTTCCGCTGGACGAACTTGGCGCCCCAGCCTTCCGGCAGTTATTTTTGGGCGCGGCTGTGCCCGGGGCCTATTTTTGGCATACGGACGCCGCTGACAATGTCTCGCGCAATTCCGAGTCCGGCGGACGAAGTTGGCCAGCCCCACCCCCCAAGGCTATAGCCCACCCGTTTTTGTGGCCTTTTTCGGCTGGACGAAGTTGGCGCCCCGGCCTTCGAGGGGTTATTTTTGGCACGGCTGTGCCGGGGGCCTATTTTTGGTACACGGAGGCCGCTCGCAAAGTCTCGCGCCATTCCGAGTCCGGCGGACGAAGTTGGCCAGCTCCACCCCCCTAGGCTATAGCCCACCCGTTTCTGTGGCCTTTTTCCGCTGGACGAAGTTGGCGCCCCGGCCTTCGAGTGGTTATTTTTGGGTGCGGCTGTGCCCAGGGCCTATTTTTGTCACACGGAGGCCGTTCACAAAGTGTCGCGCCATTCTGAGTCCGGCGGACGAAGTTGGCCAGCCCCACGCCCCAAGGCTATAGCCCACGCGTTTTTGTGGCCTTTTTCCGCTGGACGAACTTGGCGCCCCGGTCTTGGGGTGGTTATTTTTGGGTGCTGCTGTGCCCAGGGCCTATTTTGGGCACACGGAGACCGCTCGCAAAGTCTCGCGCCATTCCGAGTCCGACGGACGAAGTTGGCCAGCCCCACCCCCCAAGGCTATAGCCCACCCGTTTTTGTGGCCTTTTTCCGCTGGACGAACTTGGCGCCCCAGCCTTCCGGCGGTTATTTTTGGGCGCGGCTGTGCCCGGGACCTATTTTTGGCATACGGACGCCGCTCACAATGTCTCGCGCAATTCCGAGTCCGGCGGACGAAGTTGGCCAGCCCCACCCCCCAAGGCTATAGCCCACCCGTTTTTGTGGCCTTTTTCGGCTGGACGAACTTGGCGCCCCGGCCTTCGGGCGGTTATTTTTCGCACGGCTGTGCCGGGGGCCTATTTTTGGTACACGGAGGCCGCTCGCAAAGTCTCACGCCATTCCGAGTCCGGCGGACGAAGTTGGCCAGCCCCACCCCCCTAGGCTATAGCCCACCCGTTTTTGTGGCCTTTTTCCGCTGGAAGAACATGGCGCCCCGGCCTTCGGGCGGTTTTTTTTGGGCGCGGCTGTGCCCGGGGCCTATTTTTACCACATGGCGGCCGCTCGCAAAGTCTCGCACCATTCCGAGTCCGGCGGACGAAGTTGGCCAGCCCCACCCCCCTAGGCTATAGCCCACCCGTTTTTGTGGCCTTTTTCCGCTGGAAGAACATGGCGCCCCGGCCTTCGGGCGGTTTTTTTTGGGCGCGGCTGTGCCCGGGGCCTATTTTTACCACATGGCGGCCGCTCGCAAAGTCTCGCACCATTCCGAGTCCGGCGGACGAAGTCTGCCAGCCCCACCCCCCAAGGCTATAGCCCACCCGTTTTTGTGGCCTTTTTCCGCTGGACGAACTTGGCTCCCCGGCCTTCGGGTGGTTATTTTTGGGCGCGGCTGTGGTCAGGGCCTATTTTTGGTGCACGGACACCGTTCGCAAAGTCTCGCGCCATTCCGAGTCCGGCGGACGTAGTTGGCCAGCCCCACCCCCCAAGTCTATAGCCCACCCGTTTTTGTGGCCTTTTTCCGCTGGACGAACTTGGCGCCCCGGCCTTCGGGCGGTTATTTTTGGGCGCGGCTGTGCCCGGGGCCTATTTTTGGCACACGGAGGCCGCTCGCAAAGTCTCGCGCCATTCCGAGTCCGGCGGTCGAAGTTGGCCAGCCCAACCCCCAAAGGCTATAGCCCACCCGTTTTTGTGGACTTTTTCCGCTGGACAAATTTGGCGCCCCGGCCTTCGGGCGGTTATTTTTGGGCACGGCTGTGCCCGGGGCCTATTTTTGGCACTCGGTGGGCTCTCGGGAAGTCTCGCATCATTCCGAGTCCCAGGCGGACGGTTGGCCAGCCCCACCCCCCAAGGCTATAGCCCACCCGTTTTTTGTCCATTTTTCCGCTGGACGAACTTGGCGCCCCAGCCTTCGGCAGGTTACTTTTTGGCGCGGCTGTACCCGCGGCCAATTTTTGGCACGTGGAGGCTGCTCGCAAAGTCTCGCCCCATTCCGAGTCCGGCGGACGAAGTGGGCCAGCCCCTCCCCCCAAGGTTATAGCCCACCCGATTTTTGGCCATTTTTCCGCTGGACGAACTTGGCGCCCCGGCCTTCGGGAGGTTATTTTTGGGCCGGCTGTGCCCTCGGCCTATTTTTGGTACACGGAGGCGCCTCGCAAAGTCTCGCCCCATTCCGAGTCCGGCGGACGAAGTTGGCTAGCTCCTCCCCCCAAGGCTATAGCCCACCCGTTTTTTGGCCATTTTTCCGCTGGGGGGTTTGGGCGCGCCGACCTTCGTGGGGTTATTTATGGGTGCGGCTGTGCCCGCGGCCTATTTTTGGCATGCGGAGGCCGCTCGCAAAGTCTCGTCCCATTCCGAGTCCGGCGGACGAAGTGGGCCAGCCCCTCCCCCCAAGGCTATAGCCCACCCGTTTGTTGGCCATTTTTCCAATGGGGGGTTTGGGCGCGCCGACCTTCGTGGGGTTATTTATGGGCGCGGCTGTGCCCGCGGCCTATTTTTGGCACGCGGAGGCCGCTGCAATGTCTCGTCCCATTCCGAGTCCGGCGGACAAAGTTGGCCAGCCCCTCCCCCCAAGGCCATAGCCCACCCGTTTTTTGGCCATTTTTCCAATGGGGGGTTTGGGCGCGCCGACGTTCGGGGGGTTATTTTTGGGCGTCGCTGTGCCGGTGGCCTATTTTTGGTACGCGGAGGCTGCTCGCGAAGTCTCGCCCCATTCCGAGTCCGGCGGACGAAGTTGGCCAGCCCCTCCCCCAAAGGCTATAGCCCACCCGTTTTTTGGTCATTTTTCCGCTGGACGAACTTGGCGCCCCGGCCTTGGGGCTGTTATTTTTGGGTGCGGCTGTGCCCGCAGCCTATTTTTGGCACGCGGAGGCCGCTCGCAAAGTCTCGCCCCATTCCGAGTCCGGCGGACGAAGTTGGCCAGCCCCTCCCCCCTAGGCAATAGCCCACCCGTTTTTTGGCCATGTTTCCGCTGGGGGGTTTGGGTGCGCCGACCTTCGGGGGGTTATTTTTGGATGCGGCTGTGCCCGCGGCCTATTTTTAGCACGCGGAGGCCGATCGTAAAGTCTCGTCCCATTCCGAGTCCGGCGGACGAAGTTGGCCAGCCCCTCCCCCCAAGGCTATAGCTCACCCGTTTTTTGGCCTTTTTTCCGCTAGACGAACTTGGCGCCCCGGCCTTCGGGCGGGTATTTTTGGGCGCGGCTGTGCCCACGGCCTATTTTTGGCACACGGAGGCGCATCGCAAAGTCTCCCGCCATTCCGAGTCCGGCGGACGAAGTTGGCCAGCCCCACCCCCCCAGGCTATAGCCCACCCGTTTTTCTGGCCTTTTTCCGCACTACGAACTTGGCGCCGTGGCCTTCGGGCGGGTATTTTTGGGCGCGGCTGTGCCCGCGGCCTATTTTTGGCACACGGAGGCACCTCGCAAAGTCTCGCGCCATTCCAAGTCTGGCGGACGAAGTCGGCCAGCCCCTCCCCCCGAGGCTATAGCCCACCCGTTTTTGTGGCCTTTTTCCGCTGGACGAACTTGGCGCCCCGGCCTTCGGGCATTTATTTTGGGCGCGGCTGTGCCCGCGGCCTATTTTTGACACACGGAGGCACCTCCTAAAGTCTCGCGCCATTCCGAGTCCAGCGGACGAAGTTGGCCAGCCCCACCCCCCGAGGCTATAGCCCACCCGTTTTTGTGGCCTTTTTCCGCTGGACGAACTTGGCGCCCCGGCCTTCGGGTAGTTATTTTGGGCGCGGCTGTGCCCGCGGCCTATTTTTGGCACACGGAGGCGCCTCGTAAAGTCTCGCGCCATTACGAGTCCGGCGGACGAAGTTGGCCAGCCCCACCCCCCAAGCCTATAGCCCACCTGTTTTTGTGGCCTTTTTCCGCTGGACCAACTTGGCGCCCCGGCCTTCGGGCGGTTATTTTTGGACGCGCCTGTGTCCGTGGCCTATTTTTGACACACGGAGGCCCCTCGTAAAGTCTCGCACCATTCCGAGTCCGGCGGACGAAGTTGGCCAGCCCCACCCCCCAAGGCCATAGCCCACCCGTTTTTGTTGCCTTTTTCCGCTGGACGAGCTTGGCGCCCCGGCCTTCGGGCGGTTATTTTTGGCACGGATGTGCCGGGGGCCTATTTTTGGTACACGGAGGCCGCTCGCAAAGTCTCACGCCATTCCGAGTCCGGCGGACGAAGTTGGCCAGCCCCACCCCCCTAGGCTATAGCCCACCCGTTTCTGTGGCCTTTTTCCGCTGGACGAACTTGGCGCCCCGGCCTTCGAGTGGTTATTTTTGGGCGCGGCTGTGCCCAGGGCCTATTTTTGTCACGCGGAGGCCGCTCGCAAAGCCTCGCCCCATTCCGTGTCCAGCGGACGAAGTTGGCCAGCCCCTCCGCCCAAGGCTATAGCCCACCCGTTTTTTGGCCATTTTTCCGCTGGGGGGTTTGGGCGCGCCGACCTTCGGGGGGTTATTTTTGGGCGCGGCTGTGCCCGGGGCCTATTTTCGGCACACGGAGGCCGCTCGCAAAGTCTTGTGCCATTCCGAGTCCGGCAGACGAAGTTGGCCAGCCGCACCCCCCAAGGCTATAGCCCCCCCGTTTCTGTGGCCTTTTTCCGCTGGACGAACTTGGCGCCCCGGCCTTCGAGTGGTTATTTTTGGGCGCGACTGTGCCCGGGGCCTATTTTTGGCACATGGAGGCCGCTCGCAAAGTCTCGCGCCATTCCGAGTCTGGCGGACGAAGTCGGCCAGCCCCGCCCCCAAGGCTATAGCCCACCCGTTTTTGTGGCCTTTTTCCGCTGGATGAACTTGGCGCCCCGGCCTTCGAGCGGTTATTTTTAGGCGCGGCTATGTCCGGGGCCTATTTTTGGCACACGGAGGCCGCTCACAAAGTCTCGCGCCATTCCGAGTCCGGCGGACAAAGTTGGCAAGCCCCACCCCCCAAGGCTATAGCGCACCCGTTTCTGTGGCCTTTTTCCGCTGGACGAACTTGGCGCCCCGGCCTTCGAGTGGTTATTTTTCGGCGCGGCTGTGCCCGGGGCCTATTTTCGGTACACGGAGGCCGCTCGCAAAGTCTTGCGCCATTCCGAGTCCGGCAGACGAAGTTGGCCAGCCCCCCCCCCCAAGGCTATAGCCCACCCGTTTCTGTGGCCTTTTTCCGCTGGAAGAACTTGGCGCCCCGACCTTCGGGCGGTTATTTTTGGGTGCAGCTGTGCCCGCGGCCTAATTTTGGCACACGGAGGCGCCTCGCAAAGTCTCGCGCCATTCCGAGTCCAGCGGACGAAGTCGGCCAGCCCCACCCCCAAGGGTATAGCCCACCCATTTTTGTGGCCTTTTTCCGCTGGACGAAATTGGCGCCCCGGCCCTCGGGCGGGTATTTTTGGGCGCGGCTGTGCCCGCGGCCTATTTTTGGAACACGGAGGCTCCTCGCAAAGTCTCGCGCCATTCCGAGTCCGGCGGACGTAGTCGGCCAGCCCCACCCCCAAGGGTATAGCCCACCCATTTTTGTGGCTTTTTTCCGCTGGACGAAATTGGCACCCCGGCCCTCGGGCGGGTATTTTTGAGCGCGGCTGTGCCCGCGGCCTATTTTTGGAACACGGAGGCATCTCGCAAAGTCTCACACCATTCCGAGTCCGGCGGACGAAGTCGGCCAGCCCCACCCCCCAAGGTTATAGCCCACCCGTTTTTGTTGCCTCTTTCCGCTGGACGAACTTGGCGCCCCGGCCTTCGGGCAGTTATTTTGGGCGCGGCTGTGCCCGCGGCCTATTTTTGGCACACGGAGGCGCCTCCTAAAGTCTCGCGCCATTCCGAGTCCGGCGGACGAAGTTGGCCAGCCCCACCCCCCGAGGCTATAGCCCACCCGTTTTTGTGGCCTTTTTCCGCTGGACGAACTTGGCGCCCCGGCCTTCGGGTAGTTATTTTGGGCGCGGCTGTGCCCGCGGCCTATTTTTGGCACACGGAGGTGCCTCGCAAAGTCTCGCGCCATTCCGAGTCCGGCGGACGAAGTTGGCCAGCCCCACCCCCCAAGGCTATAGCCCACCCGTTTTTGCGGCCTTTTCCCGCTGGACGAACTTGGCGTCCCGGCCTTCGGGCGGGTATTTTTGGGCGCAGCTGTGCCCGCGGCCTATTTTTGGCACACGGAGGCGCCTCGCAAAGTCTCGCGCCATTCCGAGTCCGGCGGACGTAGTCGGCCAGCCCCACCCCCAAGGGTATAGCCCACCCATTTTTGTGGCTTTTTTCCGCTGGACGAAATTGGCACCCCGGCCCTCGGGCGGGTATTTTTGAGCGCGGCTGTGCCCGCGGCCTATTTTTGGAACACGGAGGCATCTCGCAAAGTCTCGCGCCTTTCCGAGTCCGGCGGACGAAGTTGGCCAACCCCACCCCCCAAGGCTATAGCCCACCCGTTTTTGTGGCCTATTTCCGCTGGACGAACTTGGCTCCCCGGCCTTGGGCGGTTATTTTTGGGCAGTGGCTGTGCCCACGGCCTATTTTTGGCACACGGAGGCCCCTCGCAAAGTCTCACACCATTCCGAGTCCGGCGGACGAAGTCGGCCAGCCCCACCCCCCAAGGTTATAGCCCACCCGTTTTTGTTGCCTCTTTCTGCTGGACGATCTTGGCGCCCCGGCCTTCGGGCAGTTATTTTGGGCGCGGCTGTGCCCGCGGCCTATTTTTGGCACATGGAGGAGCCTCCTAAAGTCTCGCGCCATTCCGAGTCCGGTGGACGAAGTTGGCCATCCCCACCCCCCGAGGCTATAGCCCACCCGTTTTTGTGGCCTTTTTCCGCTGGACGAACTTGGCGCCCCGGCCTTCGGGTAGTTATTTTGGGCGCGGCTGTGCCCGCGGCCTATTTTTGGCACACGGAGGTGCCTCGCAAAGTCTCGCGCCATTCCGAGTCCGGCGGACGAAGTTGACCAGCCCCACCCCCCAAGGCTATAGCCCACCCGTTTTTGCGGCCTTTTTCCGCTGGATGAACTTGGTGCCCCGGCCTTCGGGTGGGTATTTTTGGGTGCGGTTTTGACCGCAGCCTATTTTTGGCACGCGGAGGCCGCTCGCAAAGTCTCGTCCCATTCCGAGTCCGGCGGACGAAGTTGGCCAGCCCCTCCCCCCAAGGGTATAAGCCCACCCGTTTTTTGGCCATTTTTCCGCTGGGGGGTTTGGGCGCGCCGACCTTCGGGGGGTTATTTTTGGGCGCGGCTGCGTCCGCGGCCTATTTTTGGCACACGGAGGCCGCATGCAAAGTCTCGCCCCATTCCGAGTCCGGCAGACGAAGTTGGCCAGCCCCTCCCCCCAAGGCTATAGCCCACCCGTTTTTTGGCCATTTTTCCGCTGGACGAACTTGGCGCCCTGACCTTCGGGCGCTTAATTTTGGACGCGGCTGTGCCCGCGTCCTATTTTTGGCACGCGGAGGCCGATCGCAAAGTCTCGCCCCATTCCGAGTCCGGCGGACGAAGTTGGCCAGCCCCACCCCCCAAGGCTATAGCCCACCCATTTTTTGGCCATTTTTCCGTTGGACGAACTAGGCGCCCCGGCCTTCGGGCGGTTATTTTTGGGCACGGCTGTGCCCGCGGCCTATTTTTTGCACGCGGAGGCCGCTCGCAAAGTCTCGCCCCATTCCGACTCCGCGGACGAGTTGGCGAGCCCCTCCCCCAAAGGGTATAGCCCACCCGTTTTTTGGCCATTTTTCCGCTGGGGGGTTTGGGCGCGCCGACCTTCGGGGGGTTATTTTTGGACGCGGCTGTGCCCGCGGCCTATTTTTGGGACGCGGAGGCCACTCGCAAAGTCTCGCCCATTCCGAGTCCGGCAGACGAAGTTGGCCAGCCCCTCCCCGCAAGGCTATAGCCCACCCGTTTTTTGGCCATTTTTCCGCTGGACGAACTTGGCGCCCTGGCCTTCCGGCAGTTCTTTTTGGGCGCGGCTGTCCCCGCGGCCTATTTTTGGCACGCGGAGGCCACTTGCAAAGTCTCGCCCCATTCCGAGTCCGGCGGACGAAGTCGGCCCGCCCCTCCCCCCAAGGCTATAGCCCACCCGTTTTTTGGCCATTTTTCCACTGGGGAGTTTGGGCGCGCCGATCTTCGGGGGGTTATTTTTGTGCGAGGCTGTGCCCGCGGCCAATTTTTGGCACGCGGAGGCCGCTCGCAAAGTCTCGCCCATTCCGAGTCCGGCAGACGAAGTTGTCAAGCCCCTCCCCCCAAGGCTATGGCCCACCCGTTTTTTGGCCATTTTTCCGCTGGGGGTTTGGGGCGCCGACCTTCGGGGTTATTTTTGGACGCGGCTGTGCCCGCGGCCTATTTTTGGGACGCGGAGGCCACTCGCAAAGTCTCGCCCATTCCGAGTCCGGCAGACGAAGTTGTCCAGCCCCTCCCCCCAAGGCTATAGCCCACCCGTTTTTTGGCAATTTTTCCGCTGGACGAACTTGGCACCCCGGCCTTCGGGCGGTTATTTTTTTGGCGCGGCTGTGCCCGCGGCCTATTTTTCACACACGGAGGCCGCTCACAAATTCTCGTCCCATTCCGAGTGCGGCGGACGAAGTGGGCCAGCCCCTCCCCCCAAGGCTATAGCCCACCCGTTTTTTGGCCATTTTTCCGCTGGGGGGTTTGGGCGCAACGACCTTCGGGGGGTTATTTTTGGGTGCGGCTGTGTCCGTAGCCTATTTTTGGCATGCAGAGGCCGCTCGCAAAGTCTCGCCCCATTCCGAGTCCGGCGGACGAAGTTGGCCAGCCCCTCCCCCCAAGGCTATAGGCCACCCGTTTTTTGGCCATTTTTCCGCTGGAAGAACTTGGCGCCCCGGCCTTCGGGCGGTTATTTTTGGGCGCGGCTGTGGCCGCGGCCTATTTTTGGTACGCGGAGGCCGCTCGCAAAGTCTCCCCCCATTCCGAGTCCGGCGGACGAAGTTGGCCAGCCCCTCCCCCCAAGGCTATAGCCCACCCGTTTTTTCGCCATTTTTCTGCTGGACGAATTTGGCGCCCCGGCCCTTCGGGCAGTTATTTTTGGGCGCGGCTGTGCCCGCGGCCTATTTTTGGCACGCGAAGGCCGCTCGTAAAGTCTCGCCCCATTCTGAGTCCTGCGGACGAAGTTGGCCAGCCCCTCCCCCCAAGGCTATAGCCCATCCGTTTTTTGGCCATTTTTCCGCTGGACGAACTTGGCGCCCTGGCCCTTTGGGCAGTTATTTTTGGGCGCGGCTGTGCCCGAGGCCTATTTTTGGCACGCGGAGACCGCTCGCAAAGTCTCGCCCCATTCCGAGTCCGGCGGACGAAGTAGGCCAGCCCCTCCCCCCAAGGCTACAGCCCACCCGTTCTTTGGCCATTTTTCCGCTAGGGGTTTTGGGCGCGCCGACCTTCGGGGGGTTATTTTTGGGTGCGGCTTTGTCCGCGGCCTATTTTTGGCACACGGAGGTGCGTCGCAAAGTCTCACGCCGTTCCGAGTCCGGCGGACGAAGTTGGACAGCCCCACCCCAAAGGTGCATAGCCCTCCCGTTTCTGTGGCCTTTTTCCGCTGGACGAACTTGGCGCCCCGGCCTTCGGGTGGTTATTTTTGGGCGCGGCTGTGCCCGCGGCTTATTTTTGGCACACGGAGGCCCTTGGCAAAGTCTCGTGCCATTTCGATTCCGGCGGACGAACTTCGCCCGCGCCCCCCACCAAGGCTATAGCCCACCCGTTTTTTGGCCATTTTTCCGCTGGGGGGTTTTGGCACCACGACCTTCGGGCGGTTATTTTTGGGCGCGGCTTTGCCCACCGCTTATTTTTGGCACCCCAAGGCCCCTCGCAAAGTCTCGTCCCATTCCGAGTCCGGTGGACGAACTTCACCCGCGCCCCCCACCAAGGCTATAGCCCACCCGTTTTTTGGCCATTTTTCCGCTGGGGGGTTTTGGCACCACGATCTTCGGGAGCTTATTTTTGGGTGCGGCTTTGCCCGTGTCTTATTTTTGGCAGCCCGAGGCCCCTCGCAAAGTCTCCCCCCATTCCGAGTTTGGCGGACGAACTTCGCCCGCGCCCCCCACCAAGGCTATAGCCCACCCGTTTTTTGGCCATTTTTCCGCTGGGGGGTTTTGGTACCACGATCTTCGGGCGCTTATTTTTGGGCGCGAATTTGCCCGCTGCTTATTTTTTGCACCCCGAGGCCCCTCGCAAAGTCTCGCCCCCTTCCGAGTCCGCCGGACGAACTTCGGCCGCGCCCCCCACCAAGGCTATAGCCCACCCGTTTTTTGGCAATTTTTCCGCTGGTGGGTTTTGGCACCACGACCTTCGGGCACTTATTTTTTGGCACGGCTTTGCCCGCTGCTTATTTTTGACACCCCGAGTCACCTCGCAAAGTCTCGCCCCATTCCGAGTCCGGCGGACGAACTTCGCCCGCGCCCCCCACCAAGGCTATAGCCCACCCGTTTTTTGGCTATTTTTCCGCTGGGAGGATTTGGCACCACGATCTTCGGGCGCTTATTTTTGGGCACGGTTTGCCCGCAGCTTATTTTTTGCACCCCGAGGCCCCTCGCAAAGTCCCGCCCCATTCCGAGTCCGCCGGACGAACTTCGCCCGCGCCCCCAACCAAGGCTATAGCCCACCCGTTTTTTGGCCATTTTTCCGCTGGGGGGTTTTGGCACCACGATCTTCGGGCGCTTATTTTTGGGCGCGGCTTTGTCCGCGGCTTATTTTTTGGCACCCCGAGGCCCCTCGCAAAGTCTCGCCCCTTTCCGAGTCCGGCGGACGAACTTCGCCCGCGCCCCCCACCAAGGCTATAGCCCACCCGTTTTTTGGCCATTTTTCCGCTGGGGGGTTTTGGCACCACGACCTTCGGGCTCTTATTTTTGGGTACGGCTTTGCCCGTGGCTTATTTTTGGAACTCCGAGGCCCCTCGCAAAGTCTCGCCCCATTCCGAGTCCGGCGGACGAACTTTGCCCGCGCCCCCCGCCAAGGCTATAGCCCACCCGTTTTTTGGCCATTTTTCCGCTGGGGGGTTTTGGCACCACGACCTTCGGGCACTTATTTTTGGGCGCGGCTTTGCCCGCGGCTTATTTTTGGCACCCCGAAGCCCCTCGCAAAGTCTCGCCGCATTCCGAGTCCGGCGGACGAACTTCGCCAGCGCCCCCCGCCAAGGCTATAGCCCACCCGTTTTTTGGCCATTTTTCCGCTGGGGGGTTTTGGCACCACGACCTTCGGGCTCTTATTTTTGGGTACGGCTTTGCCCGTGGCTTATTTTTGGAACTCCGAGGCCCCTCGCAAAGTCTCGCCCCATTCCGAGTCCGGCGGACGAACTTTGCCCGCGCCCCCCGCCAAGGCTATAGCCCACCCGTTTTTTGGCCATTTTTCCGCTGGGGGGTTTTGGCACCACGACCTTCGGGCACTTATTTTTGGGCGCGGCTTTGCCCGCGGCTTATTTTTGGCACCCCGAAGCCCCTCGCAAAGTCTCGCCCCATTCCGAGTCCGGCGGACGAACTTCGCCAGCGCCCCCCGCCAAGGCTATAGCCCACCCGTTTTTTGGCCATTTTTCCGCTGGGGGGTTTTGGTACCATGACCTTCGGGCAGTTATTTTTGGGCGCGGCTTTGCCCGCGGCTTATTTTTGGCACCCCGATGCCCCTCGTAAAGTCTTGCCCCATTCCGAGTCCGGCGGAAGAACTTCGCCCGCGCCCCCCACCAAGGCTATAGCCCACCCGTTTTTTGGCCATTTTTCCGCTGGGAGGTTTTGCCACCACGATCTTCGAGTGCTGCTTTGCCCACGGCTTATTTTTGGCACCCCGAGGCCCCTCACAACGTCTCCCCCCATTCCGAGTCCGGCGGACGAACTTCGCCCGCGCCCCCCACCAAGGCTATAGCCCACCCGTTTTTTGGCCATTTTTCCGCTGGGGGGTTTTGCCACCACGATCTTCGAGCGCTGCTTTGCCCACGGCTTATTTTTGGCACCCCGAGGCCCCTCACAAAGTCTCCCCCCATTCTGAGTCCGGTGGACGAACTTCGCCCGCGCCCCCCACCAAGGCTATAGCCCACCCGTTTTTTGGCCATTTTTCCGCTGGGGGGTTTTGGCACCACGATCTTCGGGCGCTTATTTTTGGCCGCGGCTTTGCCCGCAGCTTATTTTTGGCACCCCGATGCCCCTCGTAAAGTCTTGCCCCATTCCGAGTACGGCGGACGAACTTCGCCCGCGCCCCCCACCAAGGCTATAGCCCACCCGTTTGTTGGCCATTTTTCCGCTGGGGGGTTTTGCCACCACGATCTTCGTGCGCTGCTTTGCCCACGGCTTATTTTTGGCACCCCGAAGCCCCTTACAAAGTCTCCCCCCATTCCGAGTCCGGCGGACGAACTTCGCCCGCGCCCCCCACCTAGGCTATAGCCCACCCGTTTTTTTGCCATTTTTCTGCTGGTGGGTTTTGGCACCACGACCTTCGGGCGCTTATTTTTGGGCGCGGCTTTGCCCGCCGCTTATTTTTGGCACCCCAAGGCCCCTCGTAAAGTCTCGCCCCATTACGAGTCCGGCGGACAAACTTCGCTCGCGCCCCCCACCAAGGCTATAGCCCACCCGTTTTTTGGCCATTTTTCCGCTGGGGGGTTTTGGCACCATGATCTTCGGCCGCTTATTTTTGGGCGCGGCTTTGCACCCCGAGGCCCCTCGCAAAGTCTCGCCCCATTCCGAGTCCGGCGGACGAACTTCGCCCGCGCCCCCCACCAAGGCTATAGCCCACCCGTTTTTTGGCCATTTTTCCGCTGGGGGGTTTTGCCACCACGATCTTCGAGCGCTGCTTTGCCCACGGCTTTTTTTTGGCACCCCGAAGCCCCTCACAAAGTCTCCCCCCATTCCGAGTCCAGCGGACGAACTTCGCCCGCGCCCCCCACCAAGGCTATAGCCCACCCGTTTTTTGGCCATTTTTCCGCTGGGGGGTTTTGCCACCACGATCTTCGAGCGCTGCTTTGCCCACGGCTTATTTTTGGCACCCCGAGGCCCCTCACAAAGTCTCCCCCCCTTCCGAGTCCAGTCGACGAACTTCGCCCGCGCCCCCCACCAAGGATATAGCCCACCCGTTTTTTTGCCATTTTTATGCTGGTGGGTTTTGGCACCACGACCTTCGGGCGCTTATTTTTGGGCGCGGCTTTGCCCGCCACTTATTTTTGGCACCCGAAGGCCCCTCGCAAAGTCTCGCCCCATTACGAGTCCGGCGGACAAACTTCGCTCGCGCCCCCCACCAAGGCTATAGCCCACCCGTTTTTTGGCCATTTTTCCGCTTGGGGGTTTTGGCACCACGATCTTCGGCCGCTTATTTTTGGGCGCGGCTTTGTACCCCGAGGCCCCTCGCAAAGTCTTGCCCCATTCCGAGTCCGGCGGACGAACTTCGCCCGCGCCCCCCACCAAGGCTATAGCCCACCCGTTTTTTGGCCATTTTTCCGCTGGGGGGTTTTGGCACCACGACCTTCGGGCGCTTATTTTTAGCGGTGCGTTTCCCCCCGCTTATTTTTGGCACCCCAAGGCCGTTCGCAAAATATCGCCCCATTACGACTCCGGCGGACAAACTTCGCCCGCGCCCCTCACCAAAGGTGCATAGCCCTCCCGTTTCTGTGGCCTTTTTCCGCTGGACGAACTTGGCGCCCCGGCCTTCGGGCGCTTATTTTTGGGCGCGGCTGTGCCCGCGGCTTATTTTTGGCACCCCGAGGCCCCTCGCAAAGTCTCGCCCCATTCCGAGTCCGGCGGACCGAACTCGCCAGCGCCCCCACCAAGGCTATAGCCCACTCGTTTTGTGCCATTTTTCCGCTGGTGGTTTTTGGCTACACGTTCTTCGGGAGCTTATTTTTGGTCGCGGCTTTGCCCGCGGCCTATTTTTGGAACCTCGAGGCCCCTCGCAAAGGCTCGGCCCATTACGAGTCCAGCGGACGAACCTCGCCCCGCGCCCCCACCAAGGCTATAGCCCACCCGCTTTTGGCCATTTTTCCGCTGGGGTTTTGGCACCACGATCTTCGAGCGCTGCTTTGCCCACGGCTTATTTTGGCACCCCGAGGCCCCTCACAAAGTCTCCCCCTTCCGAGTCCGGCGGACGAACTTCGCCCGCGCCCCACCAAGGCTATAGCCCACCCTTTTTTTGCCATTTTTATGCTGGTGGGTTTTGGCACCACGACCTTCGGGCGCTTATTTTTGGGCGCGGCTTTGCCCGCCCCTTATTTTTGGCACCCGAAGGCCCCTCGCAAAGTCTCGCCCCATTACGAGTCCGGCGGACAAACTTCGCTCGCGCCCCCCACCAAGGCGTTAGCCCACCCGTGTTTTGGCCATTTTTCCGCTGGGGGGTGTTGGCACCACGATCTTCGGGCGCTTATTTTGGGCGCGGCTTTGCACTCCCGAGGCCCTCGCAAAGTCTCGCCCCATTCCGAGTCCGGTGGACGAACTTCGCCCGCGCCCCCCACCAAGGCTATAGCCCACCCGTTTTTTGGCCATTTTTCCGCTGGGGGGTTTTGGCACCACGACCATCGGGCGCTTATTTTTGGGCTCGGCTTTGCCCGCGGCTTATTTTTGGCACCCCAAGGCCCCTCGCAAAATATCGCCCCATTACGACTCCGGCGGACAAACTTCGCCCGCGCCCCCCACCAAGGCTATAGCCCACCCGTTTTTTGGCTATTTTTCCGCTGGGGGGTTTTGGCACCACGATCTTCGGGCACTTATTTTTGGACGCGGCTTTGGCCGCGGCTTAGTTTTGGCACCCCGAGGCCCCTCGTAAAGTCTCGCCCCATTCTTAGTCCGGCGGACGAACATCGCCCGCGCCCCCCACCAAGGCTATAGCCCACTCGTTTTTTGGCCATTTTTCCGCTTGGGGGTTTTGGCACCACGACCTTCGGACGCGGCTTTGCCCATGCTTATTTTTTTGCACCCCGAGGCCCCTCGCAAAGTCTCGCCCCATTCCGAGTCCGGCGGACGAACTTCGCCAGCGCCCCCCACCAAGGCTATAGCCCACTCGTTTTTTGGCCATTTTTCCGCTGGGGGGTTTTGGTACCAAGATCTTCGGGAGCTTATTTTTGGATACGGCTTTGCCCGCGGCCTATTTTTGGCACCTTGAGGCCCCTCGCAAAGTCTCACCCCATTCCGAGTCCGCGGATCCGAACTTCGCCGCCCCCACCAAGGCTATAGCCCACCCGTTTTTGGCCATTTTTCCGCTTGGGGTTTTGGCACCACGACCTCGAGAGCTTATTTTGGGCGCGGCTTTGCCCGCGGCCTATTTTTGGCACCCCGAGTCCCCTCGCAAAGTCTCCCGCCATTCCGAGTCCGGCGGACGAACTTCGCCCGCGCCACCCACCAAGGCTATAGCCCACCCGTTGTTTGGCCATTTTTCCGCTGGGGGATTTTAGCACCACGACCTTCGGGCGCTTATTTTTGGGCGCGGCTTTGCCCGCGGCTTATTTTTGGCAGCCCGAGGCCCCTCGCAAAGTCTCGCCCCATTCCGAGTCCGGCGGACGAACTTCGCCCGCGCCCCCAACCAAGGCTATAGCCCACCCGTTGTTTGGCCATTTTTCCGCTGGGGGGTTTTAGCATCACGACCTTCGGGCGCTTATTTTTGGGCGCGGCTTTGCCCGCGGCTTATTTTTGGTAGCCTGAGGCCCCTCGCAAAGTCTCGCCCCATTCCGAGTCCGGCGGACGAACTTCGCCGCGCCCCCCACCAAGGCTATAGCCCACCCCTTTTTTGGCCATTTTTCCGCTGGGGGGTTTTGGCACCAAGATCTTCGGGAGCTTATTTTTGGACGCGGCTTTGCCCGCGGCCTATTTTTGGCACCTCGAGGTCCGTCGTAAAGTCTCGCCCCATTCCGAGTCCGGTGGACGAACTACGCCCGCGCCCCCGACCAAGGCTATAGCCCACCCGTTTTTTTGCCATTTTTCCGCTGGGGGGTTTTGGCACCACGACCTTCGGGCACTTATTTTTGGGCGCGGCTTTGCCCGCGGCTTATTTTTGGCACCCCGAGGCCCCTCGCAAAGTCTCGCCCAATTCCGAGTCCGGTCGACGAACTTCGCCCGCGCCCCCCACCAAGGCTATAGCCCACCCGTTTTTTGGCCATTTTTCCGCTGGGGGGTTTTGGCACCACGATCTTCGAGCGCTGCTTTGCCCACGGCTTATTTTTGGCACCCCGAGGCCCCTCACAAAGTCTCCCCCCCTTCCGAGTCCGGCGGACGAACTTCGCCCGCGCCCCCCACCAAGGCTATAGCCCACCTGTTTTTTTGCCATTTTTATGCTGGTGGGTTTTGGCACCACGACCTTCGGGCGCTTATTTTTGGGCACGGCTTTGCCCGCCGCTTATTTTTGGCACCCGAAGGCCCCTCGTAAAGTCTCGCCCCATTACGATTCCGGCGGACAAACTTCGCTCGCGCCCCCCACCAAGGCTATAGCCCACCCGTTTTTTGGCCATTTTTCCGCTTGGGGGTTTTGGCACCACGATCTTCGGCCGCTTATTTTTGGGCGCGGCTTTGTACCCCGAGGCCCCTCGCAAAGTCTTGCCCCATTCCGAGTCCGGCGGACGAACATCGCCCGCGCCCCCCACCAACGCTAAAGCCCACCCGTTTTTGGCCATTTTTTTCATTGGGGTTTTGGCACCACGACCTTCGGGCGCTTATTTTTAGGCGCGGCTTTTCCTTTGGCTTATTTTGGCACCCTAAGGCCGTTCGCAAAATATCGCCCCATTACGACTCCGGCGGACAAACTTCGCCCGCGCCCCTCACCAAAGGTGCATAGCCCTCCCGTTTCTGTGGCCTTTTTCCGCTGGACGAACTTGGCGCCCCGGCCTTCGGGCGCTTATTTTTGGGCGCGGCTGTGCCCGCGGCTTATTTTTGGCACCCCGAGGCCCCTCGCAAAGTCTCGCCCCATTCCGAGTCCGGCGGACGAACTTCGCCAGCGCCCCCCACCAAGGCTATAGCCCACTCGTTTTTGGGCCATTTTTCCGCTGGGGGGTTTTGGCAACAAGATCTTCGGGAGCTTATTTTTGGACGCGGCTTTGCCCGCGGCCTATTTTTGGAACCTCGAGGCCCCTCGCAAAGGCTCGCCCCATTCCGAGTCCAGCGGACGAACTTCGCCCGCGCCCCCCACCAAGGCTATAGCCCACCCGTTTTTTGGCCATTTTTCCGCTGGGGGGTTTTGGCACCACGATCTTCGAGCGCTGCTTTGCCCACGGCTTATTTTTGGCACCCCGAGGCCCCTCACAAAGTCTCCCCCCCTTCCGAGTCCGGCGGACGAACTTCGCCCGCGCCCCCCACCAAGGCTATAGCCCACCCGTTTTTTTGCCATTTTTATGCTGGTGGGTTTTGGCACCACGACCTTCGGGCGCTTATTTTTGGGCGCGGCTTTGCCCGCCACTTATTTTTGGCACCCGAAGGCCCCTCGCAAAGTCTCGCCCCATTACGAGTCCGGCGGACAAACTTCGCTCGCGCCCCCCACCAAGGCGTTAGCCCACCCGTTTTTTGGCCATTTTTCCGCTGGGGGGTTTTGGCACCACGATCTTCGGCCGCTTATTTTTGGGCGCGGCTTTGCACCCCGAGGCCCCTCGCAAAGTCTCGCCCCATTCCGAGTCCGGTGGACGAACTTCGCCCGCGCCCCCCACCAAGGCTATAGCCCACCCGTTTTTTGGCCATTTTTCCGCTGGGGGGTTTTGGCACCACGACCATCGGGCGCTTATTTTTGGGCTCGGCTTTGCCCGCGGCTTATTTTTGGCACCCCAAGGCCCCTCGCAAAATATCGCCCCATTACGACTCCGGCGGACAAACTTCGCCCGCGCCCCCCACCAAGGCTATAGCCCACCCGTTTTTTGGCTATTTTTCCGCTGGGGGGTTTTGGCACCACGATCTTCGGGCACTTATTTTTGGACGCGGCTTTGGCCGCGGCTTAGTTTTGGCACCCCGAGGCCCCTCGTAAAGTCTCGCCCCATTCTTAGTCCGGCGGACGAACATCGCCCGCGCCCCCCACCAAGGCTATAGCCCACTCGTTTTTTGGCCATTTTTCCGCTTGGGGGTTTTGGCACCACGACCTTCGGACGCGGCTTTGCCCGCGGCTTATTTTTTGCACCCCGAGGCCCCTCGCAAAGTCTCGCCCCATTCCGAGTCCGGCGGACGAACTTCGCCAGCGCCCCCCACCAAGGCTATAGCCCACCCGTTTTTTGGCCATTTTTCATTTGGGGTTTTGGTACCAAGATCTTCGGGAGCTTATTTTTGGATACGGCTTTGCCGCTTGGCCTATTTTGGCACCTTGAGGCCCCTCGCAAAGGCTCACCCCATTCCGAGTCCGGCGGACGAACTTCGCCCGCGCCCCCCACCAAGGCTATAGCCCACCCGTTTTTTGGCCATTTTTCCGCTGGGGGGTTTTGGCACCACGACCTTCGAGAGCTTATTTTTGGGCGCGGCTTTGCCCGCGGCTTATTTTTGGTACCCCGAGTCCCCTCGCAAAGTCTCCCGCCATTCCGAGTCCGGCGGACGAACTTCGCCCGCGCCACCCACCAAGGCTATAGCCCACCCGTTGTTTGGCCATTTTTCCGCTGGGGGATTTTAGCACCACGACCTTCGGGCGCTTATTTTTGGGCGCGGCTTTGCCCGCGGCTTATTTTTGGCAGCCCGAGGCCCCTCGCAAAGTCTCGCCCCATTCCGAGTCCGGCGGACGAACTTCGCCCGCGCCCCCAACCAAGGCTATAGCCCACCCGTTGTTTGGCCATTTTTCCGCTGGGGGGTTTTAGCATCACGACCTTCGGGCGCTTATTTTTGGGCGCGGCTTTGCCCGCGGCTTATTTTTGGTAGCCCGAGGCCCCTCGCAAAGTCTCGCCCCATTCCGAGTCCGGCGGACGAACTTCGCCGCGCCCCCCACCAAGGCTATAGCCCACCCGTTTTTTGGCCATTTTTCCGCTGGGGGGTTTTGGCACCACGACCTTCGGGAGCTTATTTTTGGGCACGGCTTTGCCCGCGGCTTATTTTTGGTACCCCGAGTCCCCTCGCAAAGTCTCCCGCCATTCCGAGTCCGGCGGACGAACTTCGCCCGCGCCACCCACCAAGGCTATAGCCCACCCGTTGTTTGGCCATTTTTCCGCTGGGGGGTTTTAGCACCACGACCTTCGGGCGCTTATTTTTGGCCGCGGCTTTGCCCGCGGCTTATTTTTGGCAGCCCGAGGCCCCTCGCAAAGTCTCGCCCCATTCCGAGTCCGGCGGACGAACTTCGCCCGCGCCCCCAACCAAGGCTATAGCCCACCCGTTGTTTGGCCATTTTTCCGCTGGGGGGTTTTAGCACCACGACCTTCGGGCGCTTATTTTTGGGCGCGGCTTTGCCCGCGGCTTATTTTTGGTAGCCCGAGGCCCCTCGCAAAGTCTCGCCCCATTCCGAGTCCGGCGGACGAACTTGGCCGCGCCCCCCACCAAGGCTATAGCCCACCCCTTTTTTGGCCATTTTTCCGCTGGGGGGTTTTGGCACCAAGATCTTCGGGAGCTTATTTTTGGACGCGGCTTTGCCCGCGGCCTATTTTTTGCACCTCGAGGTCCGTCGTAAAGTCTCGCCCCATTCCGAGTCCGGTGGACGAACTACGCCCGCGCCCCCGACCAAGGCTATAGCCCACCCGTTTTTTTGCCATTTTTCCGCTGGGGGGTTTTGGCACCACGACCTTCGGGCACTTATTTTTGGGCGCGGCTTTGCCCGCGGCTTATTTTTGGCACCCCGAGGCCCCTCGCAAAGTCTCGCCCAATTCCGAGTCCGGTCGACGAACTTCGCCCGCGCCCCCCACCAAGGCTATAGCCCACCCGTTTTTTGGCCATTTTTCCGCTGGGGGGTTTTGGCACCACGATCTTCGGGCGCTTATTTTTGGACGCGGCATTGCCCGCGGTTTATTTTTAGCACCCCGACGCCCCTCGCAAAGTCTCGTCCCAATCCGAGTCCGGCGGACGAACTGCGCCCGCGCCCCCCACCAAGGCTATAGCCCACCCGTTTTTTGGCCATTTTTCCGCTGGGGGGTTTTGGCACCAAGATCTTCGGGAGCTTATTTTTGGATGCGGCTTTGCCCGCGGCCTATTTTTTGCACCTCGAGGTCCGTCGTAAAGTCTCGCCCCATTCCGAGTCCGGTGGACGAACTACGCCCGCGCCCCCGACCAAGGCTATAGCCCACCCGTTTTTTTGCCATTTTTCCGCTGGGGGGTTTTGGCACTACGACCTTCGGGCACTTATTTTTGGACGCGGCTTTGCCCGCGGCCTATTTTTTGCACCTCGAGGTCCGTCGTAAAGTCTCGCCCCATTCCGAGTCCGGTGGACGAACTACGCCCGCGCCCCCGACCAAGGCTATAGCCCACCCGTTTTTTTGCCATTTTTCCGCTGGGGGGTTTTGGCACCACGACCTTCGGGCACTTATTTTTGGGCGCGGCTTTGCCCGCGGCTTATTTTTGGCACCCCGAGGCCCCTCGCAAAGTCTCGCCCAATTCCGAGTCCGGTCGACGAACTTCGCCCGCGCCCCCCACCAAGGCTATAGCCCACCCGTTTTTTGGCCATTTTTCCGCTGGGGGGTTTTGGCACCACGATCTTCGGGCGCTTATTTTTGGGCGCGGCATTGCCCGCGGTTTATTTTTAGCACCCCGACGCCCCTCGCAAAGTCTCGTCCCAATCCGAGTCCGGCGGACGAACTGCGCCCGCGCCCCCCACCAAGGCTATAGCCCACCCGTTTTTTGGCCATTTTTCCGCTGGGGGGTTTTGGCACCACGATCTTCAGGCGCTTATTTTTGGGCGCGGCATTGCCCGCGGTTTATTTTTAGCACCCCGACACCCCTCGCAATGTCTCGTCCCAATCCGAGTCCGGCGGACGAACTGCGCCCGCGCCCCCCACCAAGGCTATAGTCCACCCGTTTTTTGGCCATTTTTCCGCTGGGAGGTTTTGGCACCACGACCTTCGGGCGCTTATTTTTGGGCGCGGCTTTCCCAACGGCTTATTTTTGGCACCCCGAGGCCCCTCGCAAAGTCTCGCCCCCTTCCGAGTCCGGCGGACGAACTTCGCCCGCGCCCCCCACCAAGGCTATAGCCCACCCGTTTTTTTGTCATTTTTCCGCTGGGGGGTTTTGGCACCACGACCTTCGGGCGCTTATTTTTGGGCGCGGCTTTGCCCGCGCTTATATTTGGCATCCCGTTCCCCTCGCAAAGTCTCGCCCCATTCCGAGTCCGGCGGACCAAGTTTGCCAGCCCCTCCCCCCAAGGCTATAGCCCACCCGTTTTCTGGCCATTTTTCGCGGGGGGTTTGGGCGCGCCGACCTTCGGGGGGTTATTTTTGGGCGCGGCTGTGCCAGCGGCCTATTTTTGGCATTCGGAGGCCGCTCGCGAAGTGTCGCCCCATTCCGAGTCCGGCGGACAAAGTTGGCCAGCCCCTCCCCCCAAGGCTATAGCCCACCCGTTTTTGGCCATTTTTCTGCTGTGGGATTTGGGCGCGCCGACCTTCGGGGGTTATTTTTGGGCGAGGCTGTGCCCGCGGCCTATTTTTCGCACGCGTAGGCCGCTTGTAAAGTCTCGCCCCATTCCTAGTCCGGCGGACGAAGTTGGCCAGCCCCTCCCCCCAAGGCTATAGCGCACCCGTTTTTTGGCCATTTTTCCGCTGGGGGGTTTGGGCGCGCCGACCTTCGGGGGGTTATTTTTGGGCGCGGCTGTACCCGCGGCCTATTTTTGGTACGCGGAGGCCGCTCACAAAGTCTTGCCCCATTCCGAGTCCGGCGGACGAAGTTGGCCAGCCCCTCCCCACAAGGCTATAGCGCACCCGTTTTTAGTCCATTTTTCCACTGGGGGGTTTGGGCGCGCCGACCTTCGGAGTGTTATTTTTGGGCGTGGCTGTGCCCGAGGCCTATTTTTGGCTCGCGGAGGCCACTCGCAAAGTCTCGCCCCATTCCGAGTCCGGCGGACGAAGTAGGCCAGCCCCTCCCCCCAAGGCTATAGCGCACCCGTTTTTTGGCCATTTTTCCGCTGGGGGGTTTGCGCGCTCCGACCTTCGAGGGGTTATTTTTGGCGCGGCTGTGCCCGCGGCCTATTTTTGGTATTCGGAGGCCGCTCGCAAAGTCTCGGCCCATTCCGACTCCGGCGGACGAAGTGGGCCAGCCCTCCCCCCAAGGCTATATCGCACCCGTTTTTTGGCCATTTTTCCGCTGGGGGGTTTGGGCGCGCCGACCTTCGGGAGGTTATTTTTGGGCGCGGCTGTGCCCGCGGCCTATTTTTGGCACGCGGAGGCCGCTCGCAAAGTCTCGCCCCATTCCGAGTCCGGCGGACGAAGTTGGCCAGCCCCTCCCCCCAAGGCTATAGCGCACCCGTTTTAAGGCCATTTTTTCATTTGCTGGGGTTTGGGCGCGCCGACCTTTGGGCAGTTTTTTTGGCGCGGCTGTGCCGCATGCCTATTTTTGCCACGCTGAGGCCGCTCGCAAAGTCTTGCCCCATTCCGAGTCCGGGCGGATTTGAGTGGGCCAGCCCCTCCCTCAAGGCTATAGCGCACCCGTTTTTGGCCATTTTTCCGCTGGGGGTTTGGGCGCGCCCGACCTCCGGCGGTTATTTTTCGGCGCGGCCATGACCGCGGCCTGTTTTTGGCGCGCGGAGGCCGCTCGCAAAGTCTCGCCCCATTCCGAGTCCGGCGGACGAAGTTGGCCAGCCCCTCCCCCCAAGGCTATAGCCTACCCGTTTTTTGGCCATTTTTCCGCGGGGAGGTTTGGGTGCCCCGACCTTCGGGCGGTTATTTTTGGGCGCGGCTGTGACCGCGGCCTATTTTTGGCACGCGGTGGCCGTTCGCAAAGCCTCGTCCCATTCCGAGTCCGGCGGACGAAGTTGGCCAGCCCCTCCCCCCAAGCCTATCGCGCACCTGTTTTTTGGCCATTTTTCCGCTGGGGAGTTTGGGCGCGCCGACCTTCGGGCGGTTATTTTTAGGCGCGGCTGTGCACGCGGCCTATTTTTGGCACGCGGAGGCCGTTCGCAATGTCTCGCCCCATTCCGAGTCCGGCGGACGAAGTCGGCCATCCCCTCCCCCCAAGGCTATAGCCCACCCGTTTTTTGGCCATTTTTCCGCTGGGGGGTTTTGGCGCGCCGACCTTTGGGCGGTTATTTTTGGGCGCGGCTGTGCCCGCGGCCTATTTTTGGCACGCGGAGGTCGCTCGCAAAGTCTCGCCCCATTCCGAGTCCGGTGGACGAAGTTGGCCAGCCCCTCCCCCCAAGGCTATAGCGCACCCGTTTTTTGGCCATTTTTCCGCTGGGGGGTTTGGGCGCGCCGACCTTCGGGGGGTTATTTTTGGGCACGGCTGTGCCCGCGGCCTATTTTTGGCACGCGGAGGCCGCTCGGAAAGTCTCGGCCCATTCCGACTCCGGCGGACGAAGTTGGCCAGCCCCTCCCCCCAAGGCTATAGCGCATCCGTTTTTTGGGCATTTTTCCGTTGGGGGGTTTGGGCGCGCCGACCTTTGGGCGGTTATTTTTGGGCGCGGCTGTGCCCGCGGCATATTTTTGGCACGCGGAGGTCGCTCGCAAAGTCTCGCCCCATTCCGAGTCCGGCGGACGAAGTTGGCCAGCCCCTCCCCCCAAGGCTATAGCGCACCCGTTTTTTGGCCATTTTTCCGCTGGGGGGTTTGGGCGCGCCGACCTTCGGGGGGTTATTTTTGGGCACGGCTGTGACCGCGGCCTATTTTTGGCACGCGGAGGCTGCTCGCAAAGTCTCGCCCCATGCCGAGTCCGGCGGACGAAGTTGGCCAGCCCCTCCCCCCAAGGCTATAGCGCACCCGTTTTTTGGCCATTTTTCCACTGGGGGGTTTGGGCGCGCCGACCTTCGGAGTGTTAATTTTGGGCGCGGCTGTGCCCGCGGCCTATTTTTGGCTCGTGGAGGCCACTCGCAAAGTCTCGCTCCATTCCGAGTCCGGCGGACGAAGTAGGCCAGCCCCACCCCCCAAGGCTATAGCGCACCCGTTTTAAGGCCATTTTTCCGCTGGGGGGTTTGGGCGCGCCGACCTTAGGGGGGTTATTTTTCGGCACGGCTGTGCCCGCGGCCTATTTTTGGCACGCGGAGGCTGCTCGTAAAGTCTCGCCCCATTCCGAGTCCGGCGGACGAAGTTGGCCAGCCCCTCCCCCCAAGGCTATAGCCCACCCGTTTTTGTGGCATTTTTCCGCTGGACGAACTTCGCACCCCGGCCTTCGGGTGGTTATTTTCGGGCGCGGCTGTGCGCGGGGCCTATTTTTGGCACACGGAGGCCACTCGTAAAGTCTCACGCCATTCCGAGTCCGGCGGACGAAGTGGGCCAGCCCCAGCCCCCAAGGCTATAGCCCACCCGTTTTTGTGGCCTTTTTCCGCTGGACGAACTTGGCGCCCCGGCCTTCGGGCGGTTATTTTCGGGCGCGGCGGTGCTCGGGGCCTATGTTTGGCACACGGAGGCCGCTCGCAAGGTCTCGTGCCATTCCGAGTCCGGCGGACGAAGTTGGCCAGCCCCACCCCCCAAGGCTATAGCCCACCCGTTTTTGTGGCCTTTTTCCGCTGGACGAACTTGGCCCCCGGCCTTCGGGCGGTTATTTTTGGGTGCGGCTGTGCCCGGGGCCTATTTTTGGCACACGGAGGCCGCTCGCAAAGTCTCGCGCCATTCCGAGTCCGGCGGACGAAGTTGGCCAGCCCCACCCCCCAAGGCTATAGCCCACCCGTTTTTTTTGCCTTTTCCGCTGGACGACCCTCGCCCCCCCTCCTTCGGGCGGTTATTTTTGGGCGCGGCTGTGCCCGGGGCCTATTTTTGGCACACGGAGGCCGCTCCCAAAGTCTCGCGCCATTCCGAGTCCGGCGGACGAAGTTGGCCAGCCCCACCCCCCAAGGCTATAGCCCACCCGTTTTTGTAGCCTTTTTCCGCTGGACGAACTTGGCGCCCCGGCCTTCGGGCGGTTATTTTTGGGCGCGGCTGTGCCCGGAGCCTATTTTTGGCACACGGAGGCCGCTCCCAAAGTCTCGCGCCATTCTGAGTCCGGCGGACGAAGTTGGCCAGCCCCACCCCCCAAGGCTATAGTCCACCCGTTTTTGTGGCCTTTTTCCGCTGGACGAACTTGGCGCCCCAGCCTTCGGGCGGTTATTTTTGGGTGCGGCTGTGACCGGGGCCTATTTTTGGCACACGGAGGCCGATCCCAAAGTCTCGCGCCATTCCGAGTCCGGCGGACGAAGTTGGCCAGCCCCAGCCCCCAAGGCTGTAGCCCACCCGTTTTTGTGGCCTTTTTCCGCTGGACGAACTTGGCGCCCCGGCCTTCGGGCGGTTATTTTTGGGCGCGGCTGTGCCCGGGGCCTATTTTTGGGCCACGGAGGCTGCTCGTAAAGTCTCGCGCTATTCCGAGTCCGGCGGACGAAGTTGGCCAGCCCCATGCCCCAAGGCTATAGCCCACCCGTTTTTGTGGCCTTTTTCCGCTGGACGAACTTGGCGCCCCGGCCTTCGGGCGGTTATTTTTGGGCGCGGCTGTGCCTGGGGCCTATTTTTGGCACACGGAGGCCGATCCCAAAATCTCGCGCCATTCCGAGTCCGGCGGACGAAGTTGGCCAGCCCCACCCCCCAAGGCTATAGCCTACCTGTTTTTGTGGCCTTTTTCCGCTGGACGAACTTGGCGCCCCGGCCTTCGGGCGGTTATTTTTGGGCGCGGCTGTGCCCGGGGCCTATTTTTGGCACACGGAGGCTGCTCGCAACGTCTCGCGCCATTCCGAGTCCGGCGGATGAAGTTGGCCCGCCCCACCCCCCATGGCTATAGCCCACCCGTTTTTGTGGCCATTTTCCGCTGGAGGAACTTGGAGCCCCGGCTTTCAGGTGGTTATTTCTGTGTACGGCTGTGCCCGGGACCTATTTTTCGCACACGGAGGTCGCTCGTAAAGTCTCACGCGATTCCGAGTCCGGCGGACGAAGTTTGCCAGCCCCACCCCCAAAGACTATGGCCCACCCGTTTTTGTGGCCTTTTTCCGCTGGACTAACTTGGCGCCCCGGCCTTCGGGCGGGTATTTTTGGGCGCGGCTGTGCCAGCGGCCTATTTTTGGCACACGGAGGCGCCTCGCAAAGTCTCGCGCCATTCCGAGTCCGGCGGACGAAGTTGGCCAGCCCCACGCGCCAAGGCGATAGCCCACCCGTTTTGTGGCCTTTTTCCGCTGGACGAACTTGGAGCCCCGGCCTTCGGGCGCTTATTTTTGGGAGCGGTTGTGGCCCGGCCTATTTTTGGCACACGGAGGCCGCTCGCAAAGTCTCGCGCCAATCCGAGTCCGGCGGACGAAGTTGGCCAGCCCCACCCCCCAAGGCTATAGCCCACCGTTTTTGTGGCCTTTTTCCGCTGGACGAACTTGGCGCCCCGGCCTTCGGGCGGTTATTTTTGGGCGCGGCTGTGCCCCGGGCGTATTTTTGGCACACGGAGTCCGCTCGCAATGTCCCGCGCCATTCCGAGTCCAGCGGACGAAGTTGGCCAGCCCCACCCCCCAAGGCTATAGCCTACCTGTTTTTGTGGCCCTTTTCCGATGGACGAACTTGGCGCCCCGGCCTTCGGGCGGTTATTTTTGGGCGCGGCTGTGGACGAGGCCCATTTTTGGCACACGAAGGCCGCTCGCAAAGTCTCGCGCCATTCCGAGTCTGGCGGACGAAGTTGGCCAGCCCCACCCCCCAAGGCTATAGCCCACCCGTTTTTGTGGCCTTTTTCCGCTGGACGAACTTTGCGCCCCGGCCTTCGGGCGGTTATTTTTGGGCGCGGCTGTGCCCGGGGCCTATTTTTGGCACACGGAGGCCGCTCGCAAAGTCTCGCGCCATTCCGAGTCCGACGGACGAAGTTGGCCATTCCCACCCCCCAAGGCTATAGCTCACCCGTTTTTGTGGCCTATTTCCGCTGGACGAACTTGGCGCCTCGGCCTTCGGGCGGTTATTTTTGGGCGCGGCTGAGCCCGGGCCTATTTTTGTCACATGGAGGACGCTCGCAAAGTCTCGCGCCATTCCGAGTCCGGCGGACGAAGTTCCCCTCCCCCCAAGGCTATAGCCCACCCGTTTTTGTGGCCTTTTTCCGCTGGACGAACTTTGCGCCCCGGCCTTCGGGCGGTTATTTTTGGGGGCGGCTGTGCCCGGGGCCTATTTTTGGCACACGGAGGCCGCTCGTAAAGTCTCGCGCCATTCCGAGTCCGGCAGACGAAGTTGGCCATCCCCACCCCCCAAGGCTATGGCTCACCCGTTTTTGTGGCCTATTTCCGCTGGACGAACTTGGCGCCCCGGCCTTCGGGCGGTTATTTTTGGGCGCGGCTGTGCCCGGGACCTATTTTTGGCACACGGAGACTGCTCACAAAGTCTCGCGCCATTACGAGTCCAGCGGACGAAGTTGGCCAGCCCCACGCCCCAAGGCTATAGCCCACCCGTTTTTGTGGCTTTTTTCCGCTGGACGAACTTGGCGCCCCGGCCTTTGGGCGGTTATTTTTGGGCGCGGCTTTGCCCGCGGCCTATTTTTGGCACACGGAGGCCGCTCGCAAAGTCTCGCGCCATTCCGAGTCCGGCGGACGAAGTTGGCCAGCCCCACCCCCCAAGGCTATAGCCCACCCGTTTTTGTGGCATTTTTTTGCTGGACGAACTAGGCGCCCCGGACTTCGGGCGGTTATTTTTGGGCGCGGCTGTGCCCGGGGCCTATTTTCAGCACACGGAGGCTGCTCGCAAAGTCTCGCTCCATTCCGAGTCCGGCGGACGAAGTTGGTCAGCCCCACCCCCCAAGGTTATAGCCCACCCGTTTTTGTGGCCTTTTTCCGCTGGACGAACTTGGCGCCCCAGCCTTCGGGCGGTTATTTTTGGGCGCGGCTGTGGCCGGGGCCTATTTTTGGCACAGGGAGGCCGTTCGCAAAGTCTTTTGCCATTCCGAGTCCGGCGGACGAAGTTGGCCAGCCCCACCGCCCAAGACTATAGCCCACCCGTTTTTGTGGCCTATTTCCGCTGGACGAACTTGGCGCCCCGGCCTTCGGGCGGTTATTTTTGGGCACGGCTGTGCCTGGGGCCTATTTTTGGCACACGGAGACTGCTCACAAAGTCTCGCGCCATTCCGAGTCCTGCGGACGAAGTTGGCCAGCCCCACCCCCCAAGGCTATAGCCCACCCGTTTTTGTGGCCTTTTTCCGCTGGACGAACTTCGCACCCCGGCCTTCAGGCGGTTATTTTTTGGCGCGGCTGTGCCCGGGGCCTATTTTTGGCACACGGAGGCCGCTCGTCAAGTCTCGCGCCATTCCGAGTCTGGCGGACGAAGTGGGCCAGCCCCACCCCCCAAGGCTATAGCCCACCCGTTTTTGTGGCATTTTTTCGCTGGACGAACTTGGCGCCCCGGCCTTCGGGCGTTTATTTTTGGGGAGGCTGTGCCCGCGGCCTATTTTTGGCACGTGGAGGCCGCTCACAAAGTCTCACCCAATTTCGAGTCCGGCGGACGAAGTTGGCCCGCCCCTCCCCCCAAGGCTATAGCCCACCCGTTTTTTGGCCATTTTTCCGCAGGACGAACTTGGCGCCCCGGCCTTCGGGCGGTTATTTTTGGGGAGGCTGTGCCCGCGGCCTATTTTTGGCACGCGGAGGCCACACGCAAAGTCTCGCCCCAGTCCGAATCCGGCGGACGAAGTGGGCCAGCCCCTCCCCCCAAGGCTATATCCCACCCGTTGTTTGGCCATTTTTCCGCTGGGGGGTTTGGGCGCGCCGACCTTCAGGCGGTTATTTTTGGGCGCGGCTGTGCCCGTGGCCTATTTTTGGGACGCGGATGCCACACGCAAAGTCTCGCGCCATTCCGAGTCCGGCGGACGAAGTTGGCCAGCCCCACCCCCCAAGGCTATAGCCCACCCGTTTTTGTGGCCTTTTTCCGCTGGACGAACTTGGCGCTGCGGCCTTCGGGCGGGTTTTTTTGGGTGCGGCTGTGTCCGCGGCCTATTTTTGTCACACGGAGGCGCCTCGCAATGTCTCGCGCCATTCCGAGTCCGGCGGACGAACTTGGCCAGCCCCACCCCCCAAGGCTATAGCCCACCCGTTTTTGTGGCCTTTTTCCGCTGGACGAACTTGGTGCCGCGGCCTTCGGGGGGGTATTTTTGGACGCGGCTGTGCCCGCGGCCTATTTTTGACACACGCAGGCTCCTCGCAAAGTCTCGCGCCATTCCGAGTCCGGCGGACGAAGTTGGCCAGCCCCACCCCCCAAGGCTATAGCCCACCCGTTTTTGTGGCCTTTTTCCGCTGGACGAACTTGACGTCGCGGCCTTCGGGTGGGTATTTTTGGGCGCGGCTGTGCCCGCGGCTTATTTTTGGTACACGGAGGCACCTCGCAAAGTCTCGCGCCATTCCGAGTCCGGCGGACGAAGTTGGCCAGCCCCACCCCCCAAGGCTATATCCCAGCCGTTTTTGTGGCCATTTTCCGCTGGACGAACTTGGCGCCCCGGCCTTCGGGCGGGTATTTTTGGGTGCGGCTGTGCCCGCGGCCTATTTTTGGCACACGGAGGCGCCTCACAAAGTCTCGCGCTATTCCGAGTCGGGCGGACGAAGTTGGCCAGCCCCACCCCCCAAGGCTATAGCCCACCCGTTTTTGTGGCCATTTTCCGCTGGACGAACTTGACGCCCCGGCCTTCGGGCGGGTATTTTTGGGTACGGCTGTGCCGGCGGCCTATTTTTGGTACACGGAGGAGCCTCGCAACGTCTCGCGCCATTCCGAGTCCGGCGGATGAAGTTGGCCAGCCCCACCCCCCAAGGCTATAGCCCACCCGTTTTTGTGGCCTTTTTCCGCTGGACGAACTTAGCGCCCCGGACTTCGGGCGGGTATTTTTGGGTTCGGCTGTGGGCGCTGCCTATTTTTGCCCCACGGAGGTGCCTCGCAAAGTCTCGCGCCATTCCGAGTCCGGCGGATGATGTTGGCCAGCCCCACCCCCCAAGGCTATAGCCCACCCGTTTTTGTGGCCATTTTCCGCTGGACGAACTTGGAGCCCCGGCCTTCGGGCGGGTATTTTTGGGCGCGGCGGTGCCCGCGGCCTATTTTTGGCACACGGAGGCACCTCGCAAAGTCTCGCACCATTCCGAGTCCGGCGGACGAAGTTGGCCAGCCCCACCCCCCAAGGCTATAGCCCACCCGTTTTTGTGGCCATTTTCCGCTGGGCGAACTTGGCGCCCCGGCCTTCGGGCAGGTATTTTTGGGCGCGGCTGTGCCTGCGGCCTATTTTTCACACGGAGTCGCTCGCAAAGTCTCGCGCCATTCCGAGTCAGTCGGACGTAGTTGGCCAGGCGCACCGCCAAAGGCTTTAGCCCACCCGCTTTTGTGGCCTTTTTCCGCTGGACGAACTTGGCGCCCGGCCTTCGGGTGGGTATTTTTGGGTGCGGCTGTGCCCGCGCCTATTTTGGCACTCGAAGACGCCTCGCAAAGTCTCGCGCCATTCCGAGTCCGCGGACGAAGTTGGCTAGCCCCACCCCCAAGGCTATAGCCCACCCGTTTTTGTGGCCTTTTCCGCTGGACAAACTTGGCGCCCGGCCTTCGGGCGGGTATTCTTGGCGCGGCTGTGCCCGCGGCCTATTTTTGGCACACGGAGGCACCTCGCAAAGTCTCACGCCATTCCGAAGCCGCCGGCCGAGTTTGCCAGCCCCACCCCCAAGGCTATAGCCCACCCGTTTTTGTGGCCTTTTTCCGCTGGACGAACTTGGCACCCCGACCTTCGGGCGGGTATTTTTGGGTACGGCTGTGCCCGCGGCCTATTTTTGGCACACGGAGGTGCCTCGCAAAGTGTCGCGCCATTCCGAGTCCGGCGGACGAAGTTTGCCAGCCCCACCCCCCAAGGCTATAGCCCACCCGTTTTTGTGGCCTATTTCCGCTGGACGAACTTGGCGCCCCGGCCGTCGGGCGGGTATTTTTGGGCGTGGCTGTGCCCGCGACCTATTTTTGGTACACGGAGGTGCCTCGCAAAGTCTCACGCCATTCCGTGTCCGGCGGACGAAGTGGGCAAGCCCCACCCCCCAAGGCCATAGACCACCCGTTTTTGTGGCCTTTTTCCGCTGGACGAACTTGGCGCCCCGGCCTTCGGGTGGGTATTTTTGGGCGCGGCTGTGCCCGCGGCCTATTTTTGGCACTCGGAGGCGTCTCGCAAAGTCTCGCGCCATTCCGAGTCCGGCGGACGAAGTTGGCCAGCCCCACCCCCAAGGCTATAGCCCACCCGTTTTTGTGGCCTTTTTCCGCTGGACGAACTTGGCGCCCGGCCTTTGGGCGGGTATTTTTGGTGCGAATGTGCCCGCTTGCCTATTTTTGGCACACGGAGGTGCCTCGTAAAGTCTCGCGCCATTCGAGTCCGGCGGACGAAGTGGGCCAGCCCCACCCCCCCAGGCTAGAGCCCCCCCCCCTTCGTGGCCTTTTTCCGCTGGACGAACTTGGCGCCCCGGCCTTCGGGCGGGTATTTTTGGGCGCGGCTGTGCCCGCGGGCTATTTTTGGCACACGGAGGCGCCTAGCAAACTCTCGCGCCATTCCGAGTCCGGCGGACGAAGTTGGCCAGCCCCACCCCCCAAGGCTATAGCCCACCCGTTTTTGTGGCCATTTTCCGCTGGACGAACTTGGCGCCCCGGCCTTCGGGTGGGTATTTTTGGGTACGGCTGTGCCCGCGGCCTATTTTTGGCACTCGAAGAAGCCTCGCAAAGTTTCGCGCCATTCCGAGTCCGGCGGACGAAGTTGGCTAGCCCCACCCCCCAAGGCTATAGCCCACCCGTTTTTGTGGCCTTTTTCCGCTGGACAAACTTGGCGCCCCGGCCTTCAGGCGGGTATTTTTGGGCGCGGCTGTGCCCGCGGCCTATTTTTGGTACACGGAGGCGCCTCCCAAAGTCTCACGCCATTCCGAGTCCGGCGGACGAAGTTGGCCAGCCCCACCCCCCAACGCTATAGCCCACCCGTTTTTATGGCCTTTTTCCGCTGGACAAACTTGGCGCCCCGGCCTTCGGGCGGGTATTTTTGGGCGCGGCTGTGCCCGCGCCCTATTTTTGGCACACGGAGGTGCCTCGCAAAGTCTCACGCCATTCCGAGTCCGGCGGACGAAGTTGGCCAGCCCCACCCCCCAAGGCTATAGGCCACCCGTTTTTGTGGCCTTTTTCCGCTGGACGAACTTGGCACCCCGACCTTCGGGCGGGTATTTTTGGGTACGGCTGTGCCCGCGGCCTATTTTTGGCACACGGAGGTGCCTCGCAAAGTGTCGCGCCATTCCGAGTCCGGCGGACGAAGTTGGCCAGCCCCACCCCCCAAGGCTATAGCCCACCCGTTTTTGTGGCCATTTTCCGCTGGACGAACTTGGCGCCCCGGCCTTCGGGTGGGTATTTTTGGGTGCGGCTGTGCCCGCGGCCTATTTTTGGCACTCGAAGAAGCCTCGCAAAGTCTCGCGCCATTCCGAGTCCGGCGGACGAAGTTGGCTAGCCCCACCCCCCAAGGCTATAGCCCACCCGTTTTTGTGGCCTTTTTCCGCTGGACAAACTTGGCGCCCCGGCCTTCAGGCGGGTATTTTTGGGCGCGGCTGTGCCCGCGGCCTATTTTTGGTACACGGAGGCGCCTCCCAAAGTCTCACGCCATTCCGAGTCCGGCGGACGAAGTTGGCCAGCCCCACCCCCCAACGCTATAGCCCACCCGTTTTTATGGCCTTTTTCCGCTGGACAAACTTGGCGCCCCGGCCTTCGGGCGGGTATTTTTGGGCGCGGCTGTGCCCGCGGCCTATTTTTGGCACACGGAGGTGCCTCGCAAAGTCTCACGCCATTCCGAGTCCGGCGGACGAAGTTGGCCAGCCCCACCCCCCAAGGCTATAGGCCACCCGTTTTTGTGGCCTTTTTCCGCTGGACGAACTTGGCACCCCGACCTTCGGGCGGGTATTTTTGGGTACGGCTGTGCCCGCGGCCTATTTTTGGCACACGGAGGTGCCTCGCAAAGTGTCGCGCCATTCCGAGTCCGGCGGACGAAGTTTGCCAGCCCCACCCCCCAAGGCTATAGCCCACCCGTTTTTGTGGCCTATTTCCGCTGGACGAACTTGGCGCCCCGGCCGTCGGGCGGGTATTTTTGGGCGTGGCTGTGCCCGCGGCATATTTTTGGTACACGGAGGTGCCTCGCAAAGTCTCACGCCATTCCGTGTCCGGCGGACGAAGTGGGCAAGCCCCACCCCCCAAGGCCATAGACCACCCGTTTTTGTGGCCTTTTTCCGCTGGACGAACTTGGCGCCCCGGCCTTCGGGTGGGTATTTTTGGGCGCGGCTGTGCCCGCGGCCTATTTTTGGCACTCGGAGACGCCTCGCAAAGTCTCGCGCCATTCCGAGTCCGGCGGACGAAGTGGGCCAGCCCCACCCCCCAAGGCTATAGCCCACCCGTTTTTGTGGCCTTTTTCCGCTGGACGAACTTGGCGCCCCGGCCTTTGGGCGGGTATTTTTGGGTGCGAATGTGCCCGCGGCCTATTTTTGGCACACGGAGGTGCCTCGTAAAGTCTCGCGCCATTCGGAGTCCGGCGGACGAAGTGGGCCAGCCCCACCGCCCAAGGCTATAGCCCACCCGTTTTTGTGGCCTTTTTCCGCTGGACGAACTTGGCGCCCCGGCATTCGGGCTGGTATTTTTGGGCGCGGCTGTGCCCGCGGCCTATTTTTGGCACTCGGAGGCGCCTCGCAAAGTCTCGCTCCATTCCGAGTCCGGCGGACGAAGTTGGCCAGCCCCTCCCCCCAAGGTTATAGCCCACCCGTTTTTTGGCCATTTTTCCACAGGACGAACTTGGCGCCCCGGCCTTCGGGTGGTTATTTTTGGGGAGGCTGTGGCCGCGGCCTATTTTTGGCACGCGGAGGCCACACGCAAAGTCTCGCCCCAGTCCGAATCCGGCGGACGAAGTGGGCCAGCCCCTCCCCCCAAGGCTATAGCCCACCCGTTTTTTGGCCATTTTTCCGCTGGGGGGTTTGGGTGCGCCGACCTTCAGGCGGTTATTTTTGGGGGCGGCTGTGCCCGTGGCCTATTTTTGGGACGCGGATGCCACACGTAAAGTCTCGCGCCATTCCGAGTCCGGCGGACGAAGTTGGCCAGCCCCACCCCCCAAGGCTATAGCCCACCCGTTTTTGTGGCCTTTTTCCGCTGGACGAACTTGGCGCTGCGGCCTTCGGGCGGGTATTTTTGGGCGCGGCTGTGTCCGCGGCCTATTTTTGTCACATGGAGGCGCCTCGCAAAGTCTCGCCGGCGGACGAACTTGGCCAGCCCCACCCCCCAAGGCTATAGCCCACCCGTTTTTGTGGCCTTTTTCCGCTGGACGAACTTGGCGCCGCGGCCTTCGGGGGTGTATTTTTGGGCGCGGCTGTGCCCGCGGCCTATTTTTGACACACGCAGGCTCCTCGCAAAGTCTCGTGCCATTCCGAGTCCGGCGGACGAAGTTGGCCAGCCCCACCCCCCAAGGCTATAGCCCACCCGTTTTTGTGGCCTTTTTCCGCTGGACGAACTTGTCGCCCCGGCCTTTGGGCGGGTATTTTTGGGTACGAATGTGCCCGCGGCCTATTTTTGGCACACGTAGGTGCCTCGTAAAGTCTCGCGCCATTCGGAGTCCGGCGGACGAAGTGGGCCAGCCCCACCGCCCAAGGCTATAGCCCACCCGTTTTTGTGGCCTTTTTCCGCTGGACGAACTTGGCGCCCCGGCATTCGGGCTGGTATTTTTGGGCGCGGCTGTGCCCGCGGCCTATTTTTGGCACTCGGAGGCGCCTCGCAAAGTCTCGCGCCATTCTGAGTCCGGCGGACGAAGTTGGCCAGCCCCACCCCCCAAGGCTATAGCCCACCCGTTTTTGTGGCCTTTTTCCGCTGGACGAACTTGGCGCCCCGGCCTTCGGGTGGGTATTTTTGGGCGCGGCTGTGCCCGCGGCCTATTTTTGGCACTCGGAGGCGCCTCGCAAAGTCTCGCGCCATTCCGAGTCCGGCGGACGAAGTTGGCCAGCCCCACTCCCCAAGCCTATAGCCCACCCGTTTTTGTGGCCTTTTTCCGCTGGACAAACTTCGCGCCCCAGCCTTTGGGTGGGTATTTTTGGGCGCGGTTATGCCCGCGGCCTATTTTTGGCACACGGAGGTGCCTCGCAAAGTGTCGCGCCATTCCGAGTCCGGCGGACGAAGTTTGCCAGCCCCACCCCCCAAGGCTATAGCCCACCCGTTTTTGTGGCCTATTTCCGCAGGACGAACTTGGCGCCCCGGCCTTCGGGGGGTTATTTTTGGGCGCGGCTGTGCTCGGGGCCTATTTTTGGCACATGGAGGCCACTCGCACAGTCTCGCGCCATTCCGAGTCCGGCGGACGAAGTTGGCCAGTCCCACCCCCCAAGGATATAGCCCACCCGTTTTTGTGGCCATTTTCCGCATGGCGAACTTGGCGCCCCAGTCTTCGGGTGGTTATTTTTGGGCGCAGCTGTGCCCGCGGCCTATTTTTGTCACACGGAGGCCCCTCGCAAAGTCTCGCGCCATTCCGAGTCCGGCGGACGAAGTTGGCCAGCCCCACCCCCCAAGGCTATAGCCCACCCGTTTTTGTGGCCTTTTTCCGCTGGACGAACATGGCGACCCGGCCTTCGGCCGGTTATTTTTGGGTGCGGCTGTGCCCGGGGCCTGATTTTGGCACACGGAGGCTGCTCGCAAAGTCTCGCGCCATTCCGAGTCCGGCGGACGAAGTCGGCCAGCCCCACCCCCCAAGGCTATAGCCCACCCGTTTTTGTGGCCTATTTCCGCTGGACGAACTTGGCGCCCCGGCCTTCGGGCGGGTATTTTTGGGCGCGGCTGTGCCTGCGGCCTATTTTTCACACACGGAGGCGCCTCGCAAAGTCTCGCGCCATTCCGAGTCCGGCGGACGAAGTTGGCCAGCCCCACCCCCCAAGGCTATAGCCCACCCGTTTTTGTGGCCTTTTTCCGCTGGACGAACTTGGCGCCCCGGCCTTCGGGTGGGTATTTTTGGGTGCGGCTGTGCCCGCGGCCTATTTTTGGCACTCGAAGACGCCTCGCAAAGTCTCGCGCCATTCCGAGTCCGGCGGACGAAGTTGGCTAGCCCCACCCCCCAAGGCTATAGCCCACCCGTTTTTGTGGCCTTTTTCCGCTGGACAAACTTGGCGCCCCGGCCTTCGGGCGGGTATTTTTGGGCGCGGCTGTGCCCGCGGCCTATTTTTGGCACACGGAGGCACCTCGCAAAGTCTCACGCCATTCCGAGTCCGGCGGACGAAGTTGGCCAGCCCCACCCCCCAAGGCTATAGCCCACCCGTTTTTGTGGCCTTTTTCCGCTGGACGAACTTGGCACCCCGACCTTCGGGCGGGTATTTTTGGGTACGGCTGTGCCCGCGGCCTATTTTTGGCACACGGAGGTGCCTCGCAAAGTGTCGCGCCATTCCGAGTCGGCGGACGAAGTTTGCCAGCCCCACCCCCCAAGGCTATAGCCCACCCGTTTTTGTGGCCTATTTCCGCTGGACGAACTTGGCGCCCCGGCCGTCGGGCGGGTATTTTTGGGCGTGGCTGTGCCCGCGACCTATTTTTGGTACACGGAGGTGCCTCGCAAAGTCTCACGCCATTCCGTGTCCGGCGGACGAAGTGGGCAAGCCCCACCCCCCAAGGCCATAGACCACCCGTTTTTGTGGCCTTTTTCCGCTGGACGAACTTGGCGCCCCGGCCTTCGGGTGGGTATTTTTGGGCGCGGCTGTGCCCGCGGCCTATTTTTGGCACTCGGAGGCGTCTCGCAAAGTCTCGCGCCATTCCGAGTCCGGCGGACGAAGTTGGCCAGCCCCACCCCCCAAGGCTATAGCCCACCCGTTTTTGTGGCCTTTTTCCGCTGGACGAACTTGGCGCCCCGGCCTTTGGGCGGGTATTTTTGGGTGCGAATGTGCCCGCGGCCTATTTTTGGCACACGGAGGTGCCTCGTAAAGTCTCGCGCCATTCGGAGTCCGGCGGACGAAGTGGGCCAGCCCCACCGCCCAAGGCTATAGCCCACCCGTTTTTGTGGCCTTTTTCCGCTGGACGAACTTGGCGCCCCGGCCTTCGGGCGGGTATTTTTGGGCGCGGCTGTGCCCGCGGGCTATTTTTGGCACACGGAGGCGCCTAGCAAACTCTCACGCCATTCCGAGTCCGGCGGACGAAGTTGGCCAGCCCCACCCCCCAAGGCTATAGCCTACCTGTTTTTGTGGCCTTTTTCCGCTGGACGAACTTGGCGCCCCGGCCTTCGGGCGGTTATTTTTGGGCGCGGCTGTGGACGAGGCCCATTTTTGGCACACGAAGGCCGCTCGCAAAGTCTCGCACCATTCCGAGTCTGGCGGACGAAGTGGGCCAGCCCCACCCCCCTAGGCTATAGCCCACCCGTTTTTGTGGCCTTTTTCCGCTGGACGAACTTTGCGCCCCAGCCTTCGGGTGGTTATTTTTGGGCGCGGCTGTGCCCGGGGCCTATTTTTGGCACACGGAGGCCGCTCGCAAAGTCTCGCGCCATTCCGAGTCCGGCGGACGAAGTTGGCCATTCCCACCCCCCAAGGCTATAGTCACCCGTTTTTGTGGCCTATTTCCGCTGGACGAACTTGGCGCCTCGGCCTTCGGGCGGTTATTTTTTGGCGCGGCTGTGCCCAGGAACTATTTTTGGCACACGGAGACTGCTCACAAAGTCTCGCGCCATTACGAGTCCAGCGGACGAAGTTGGCCAGCCCCACCCCCCAAGGCTATAGCCCACCCGTTTTTGTGGCATTTTTCCGCTGGACGAACTTGGCGCCCCGGCCTTTGGACGGTTATTTTTGGGCGCGGCTGTGACCGGGGCCCTTTTTCAGCACACGGAGGCTGCTCGCAAAGTTTCGCTCCATTCCGAGTCCGGCGGACGAAGTTGGCCAGCCCCACCCCCCAAGGCTATAGCCCACCCGTTTTTGTGGCCTTTTTCCGCTGGACGAACCTGGCGCCCCGGCCTTCGGGCGGTTATTTTTGGGCGCGGCTGCGGCCGGGGCCTATTTTTGGCACACGGAGGCCGCTCGCAAAGTCTCGCGCCATTCCGAATCCAGCGGACGAAGTTGGCCAGCCCCACCCCCTAAGGCTATGGCCCACCCGTTTTTGTGGCCTTTTTCCGCTGGACGAACTTGGCGCCCCGGCCTTCGGGCGGTTATTTTTGGACGTTGCTGTGCCCGGAGCCTATTTTTGGCACACGGAGGCCGATCACAAAGTCTCGCGCCATTCCGAGTGCGGCGGATGAAGTTGGCCAGCCCCACCCCCCAAGGCTATAGCCCACCCGTTTTTGTAGCCTTTTTCCGCTGGACGAACTTGGCGCCCCGGCCTTCGGGCGGTTATTTTTGGGCGCGGCTGTGTCCGGGGCCTATTTTTGGCATACGGAGGCCGCTCCCAAAGTCTCGCGCCATTCCGAGTCCGGCGGACAAAGTTGGCCAGCCCCACCCCCCAAGGCTATAGCCCACCCGTTTTTGAGGCCTTTTTCCGCTGGACGAACTTGGCGCCCCGGCCTTCGGGCGGTTATTTTTGGGCGCGGCTGAGCCCGGGCCTATTTTTGTCACACGGAGGACGCTCGCAAAGTCTCGCGCTATTCCTAGTCCGGCGGACGAAGTTCCCCTCCCCCCAAGGCTATAGCCCACCAGTTTTTGTGGCCTTTTTCCGCTGGACGAACTTTGCGCCCCGGCCTTCGGGCGGTTATTTTTGGGGGCGGCTGTACCCGGGGCCTATTTTTGGCACACGGAGGCCGCTCGCAAAGTCTCGCGCCATTCCGAGTCCGGCGGACGAAGTTGGCCATCCCCACTCCCCAAGGCTATGGCTCACCCGTTTTTGTGGCCTATTTCCGCTGGACGAACTTGGCGCCCCGGCCTTCGGGCGGTTATTTTTGGGCGCGGCTGTGCCCGGGATCTATTTTTGGCACACGGAGACTGCTCACAAAGTCTCGCGCCATTACGAGTCCAGCGGACGAAGTTGGCCAGCCCCACCCCCCAAGGCTATAGCCCGCCCGTTTTTGTGGCTTTTTTCCGCTGGACGAACTTGGCGCCCCGGCCTTTGGGCGGTTATTTTTGGGCGCGGCTTTGCCCGCGGCTATTTTTGGCACACGGAGGCCACTCGCAAAGTCTCGCGCCATTCCGAGTCCGGCGGACGAAGTTGGCCAGCCCCACCCCCCAAGGCTATAGCCCACCCGTTTTTGTGGCATTTTTTTGCTGGACGAACTTGGCGCCCCGGCCTTCGGGCGGTTATTTTTGGGCGCGGCTGTGCCCGGGGCCTATTTTCAGCACACGGAGGCTGCTCGCAAAGTCTCGCTCCATTCCGAGTCCGGCGGACGAAGTTGGCCAGCCCCTCCCCCCAAGGTTATAGCCCACCCGTTTTTTGGCCATTTTTCCACAGGACGAACTTGGCGCCCCGGCCTTCGGGTGGTTATTTTTGGGGAGGCTGTGCCCGCGGCCTATTTTTGGCACGCGGAGGCCACACGCAAAGTCTCGCCCCAGTCCGAATCCGGCGGACGAAGTGGGCCAGCCCCTCCCCCCAAGGCTATAGCCCACCCGTTTTTTGGCCATTTTTCCGCTGGGGGGTTTGGGTGCGCCGACCTTCAGGCGGTTATTTTTGGGGGCGGCTGTGCCCGTGGCCTATTTTTGGGACGCGGATGCCACACGTAAAGTCTCGCGCCATTCCGAGTCCGGCGGACGAAGTTGGCCAGCCCCACCCCCCAAGGCTATAGCCCACCCGTTTTTGTGGCCTTTTTCCGCTGGACGAACTTGGCGCTGCGGCCTTCGGGCGGGTATTTTTGGGCGCGGCTGTGTCCGCGGCCTATTTTTGTCACATGGAGGCGCCTCGCAAAGTCTCGCCGGCGGACGAACTTGGCCAGCCCCACCCCCCAAGGCTATAGCCCACCCGTTTTTGTGGCCTTTTTCCGCTGGACGAACTTGGCGCCGCGGCCTTCGGGGGTGTATTTTTGGGCGCGGCTGTGCCCGCGGCCTATTTTTGACACACGCAGGCTCCTCGCAAAGTCTCGTGCCATTCCGAGTCCGGCGGACGAAGTTGGCCAGCCCCACCCCCCAAGGCTATAGCCCACCCGTTTTTGTGGCCTTTTTCCGCTGGACGAACTTGACGTCGCGGCCTTCGGGTGGGTATTTTTGGGCGCGGCTGCGTCCGCGGCCTATTTTTGGTACACGGAGGCACCTCGTAAAGTCTCGCACCATTCCGAGTCCGGCGGACGAAGTTGGCCAGCCCCACCCCCCAAGGCTATATCCCACCCGTTTTTGTGGCCTTTTTCAGCTGGACGAACTTGGCGCCGCGGCCTTCGGGCAGGTATTTTTGGGCGCGGCTGTGCCCGCGGCCTATTTTTGGCACACGGAGGTGCCTCGCAAAGTCTCGCGCCATTCCGAGTCCGGCGGACGAAGTTGGCCAGCCCCACCCCCCAAGGCTATAGCCCACCCGTTTTTGTGGCCTTTTTCCGCTGGACGAACTTGGCGCTGCGGCCTTCGGGCGGGTATTTTTGGGCGCGGCTGTGTCCGCGGCCTATTTTTGTCACATGGAGGCGCCTCGCAAAGTCTCGCCGGCGGACGAACTTGGCCAGCCCCACCCCCCAAGGCTATAGCCCACCCGTTTTTGTGGCCTTTTTCCGCTGGACGAACTTGGCGCCGCGGCCTTCGGGGGTGTATTTTTGGGCGCGGCTGTGCCCGCGGCCTATTTTTGACACACGCAGGCTCCTCGCAAAGTCTCGTGCCATTCCGAGTCCGGCGGACGAAGTTGGCCAGCCCCACCCCCCAAGGCTATAGCCCACCCGTTTTTGTGGCCTTTTTCCGCTGGACGAACTTGACGTCGCGGCCTTCGGGTGGGTATTTTTGGGCGCGGCTGCGTCCGCGGCCTATTTTTGGTACACGGAGGCACCTCGTAAAGTCTCGCACCATTCCGAGTCCGGCGGACGAAGTTGGCCAGCCCCACCCCCCAAGGCTATATCCCACCCGTTTTTGTGGCCTTTTTCAGCTGGACGAACTTGGCGCCGCGGCCTTCGGGCAGGTATTTTTGGGCGCGGCTGTGCCCGCGGCCTATTTTTGGCACACGGAGGTGCCTCGCAAAGTCTCGCGCCATTCCGAGTCCGGAGGACGAAGTTGGCCAGCCCCACCCCCCAAGGCTATAGCCCTCCCGTTTTTGTGGCCTTTTTCCGCTGGACGAACTTGGCGCCGCGGCCTTCGGGCGGGTATTTTTGGGCGCGTCTGTGCCCGCGGCCTATTTTTCGCACACGGAGGCACCTCGCAAAATCTCGCGCCATTCCGAATCCGGCGGACGAAGGTGGCCAGCCACACCCCCCAAGGCTATAGCCCACCCATTTTTGTGGCCTTTTTCCGCTGGACGAACTTGGCGCTGCGGCCTTCGGGCGGGTGTTTTTGGGCGCGGCTGTGTCCGCGGCCTATTTTTGTCACACGGAGGCGCCTCGCAAAGTCTCGCGCCATTCCGAGTCCGGCGGACGAACTTGGCCAGCCCCACCCCCCAAGGCTATAGCCCACCCGTTTTTGTGGCCTTTTTCCGCTGGACGAACATGGCGCCGCGGCCTTCGGGGGGGTATTTTTGGGCGCGGCTGTGCCCGCGGCCTATTTTTGGCACACGGAGGAGCCTCGTAAAGTCTCGCGCTATTCCGAGTCCGGCGGACGAAGTTGCCCAGCCCCACCCCCCAAGGTTATAGCCCACCCGATTTTGTGGCCTTTTTCTGCTGGACGAACTTGGCGCCCCGGCCTTCGGGCGGGTATTTTTGGGCGCGGCTGTGTCCGAGGGCTATTTTTGGTACACGGAGGCCCCTCGCAATGTCTCGCGCCATTCTGAGTCCGGAGGACGAAGATGGCCAGCCCCACCCCCCAAGGCTATAGCCCACCCGTTTTTGTGGCCATTTTCCGCTGGACAAACTTGGAGCCCCGGCCTTCGGGCGGGAATTTGTGGGCGCGGCTCTTCCCGCGGCCTATTTTTGGCACACGGAGGTGCCTCGCAAAGTCTCGCGCCATTCCAAGTCCGGCGGACGAAGTCGGCCAGCCCCACCCACCAAGGCTATAGCCCACCCGTTTTTGTGGCCTTTTTCCGCTGGACGAATTTGGCGCCCCGGCCTTCGGGCGGTATTTTTGGGCGCGGCTGTGCCCGTGGCATATGTTTGGAACACGGAGGTGCCTCGTAAAGTTTTGCGCCATTCCGAGTCCGGCGGACGAAGTTGGCCAGCCCCACCCCCCAAGGCTATAGCCCACCCGTTTTTGTGGCCTTTTTCCGCAGGACGAACTTGGCGCCCCGGCCTTCGGGCAGGTATTTTTGGGCGCGGCTGTGCCCGCGGCATATTTTTGGCACACGGAGGCGCCTCGCAAAGTTTCGCGCCATTCCGAGTCCGGCGGACGAAGTTGGCCAGCCCCACCCCCCAAGGCTATAGCCCAGCCGTTTTTTTGGCCATTTTCCGCTGGACGAACTTGGCGCCCCGGCCTTCGGGCGGGTATTTTTGGGCGCGGCTGTGCCCGCGGCCTATTTTTGGCACACGGAGGTGCCTCGCAAAGTCTCGCGCCATTCCGAGTCCGGCGGACGAAGTTGGCCAGCCCCACCCCCCAAGGCTATAGCCCACCCGTTTTTGTGGCCATTTTCCGCTGGACGAACTTGACGCCCCGGCCTTCGGGCGGGTATTTTTGGGCGCGGCTGTGCCGGCGGCCTATTTTTGGCACACGGAGGCGCCTCGCAACGTCTCGCGCCATTCCGAGTCCGGCGGATGAAGTTGGCCAGCCCCACCCCCCAAGGCTATAGCCCACCCGTTTTTTGGCCATTATTCCGCTGGAAGATTTGGGCGCGCCGACCTTCGGGGGGTTATTTTTGGGCGCGGCTGTGCCCGCGGCCTATTTTTGGATCGCGGAGGCCGCTTGCAATGTCTCGCCCCATTCCGAGTCCGGCGGACGAAGTGGGCCAGCCCCTCCCCCCAAGGCTATAGCCCACCCGTTTTTTGGCCATTTTTCCGCTGGGCGAACTTGGCGCCCCGGCCTTCGGGCAGTCATTTTTGGACCTGGCTGTGCCCGCGGCCTATTTTTTGCACGCGGCGGCTGCTCGCAGAGTCTCGCCCCATTCCGAGTCCGGCGGACGAAGTAGGCCAGCCCCTCCCCCCAAGGCTATAGCCCACCCGTTTTTTGGCCATTTTTCCGCTGGACGAACTTGGCGCCCCGGCCTTCGGGCGGTTATTTTTTGGCGCGGCTGTGCCCGCCGCCTAATTTTGGTACACGGAGGCCGCTCGCAAAGTCTCGCCCCATTCCGAGTCCGGCGGACGAAGTGGGCCAGCCCCTCCCCCCAAGGCTATAGCCCACCCGTTTTTTGGCCATTTTTCCGCTGGGGGGGTTGGGCGCGCCGACCTTCGGGTGGTTATTTTTGGCCACGGCTGTGCCCGCGGCCTATTTTGGCACGCGGAGGCCGCTCGCAAAGTCTCACCCCATTCCGAGTCCGGCGGACGAAGTTGGCCAGCCCCTCACCCCAAGGCTATAGCCCACCGGTTTTTTGGCCATTTTTCCGCTGGACGAACTTGGCGCCCCGGCCTTCGGGCGTTTATCTTTGGGCGCGGCTGTGCCAGTGGCCTATTTTTGGCACGCGGAGGCCGCTCGAAAAGTCTCGCCCCATTCCGAGTCTGGCGGACGAAGTTGGCCAGCCCCTCCCCCCTAGGCTATAGCCCACCCATTTTTTGGCCATTTTTCCGCTAGACGAACTTGGCGCCCCAGCCTTCGGGCGGTTATTTTTGTACGCGGCTGTGCCCATGGCCTATTTTTGGCATGCGGAGGCTGCTCGCAAAGTCTCGCTCCATTCCGAGTCCGGCGGACGAAGTCGGCCAGCCCCTCCCCCCAAGGCTATAGCCCACCCATTTTTTGGCCATTTTTCCGCTGGGGGGTTTGGGCGCAATGACCTTGGGGGATTATTTTTGGGCGCGGCTGTGCCCGCGGCCTATTTTTGGCACGCGCAGGCCGCTCGCAAAGTCTCGCCCCATTCCGAGTCCGGCGGACAAAGTTGGCCAGCCCCTCCCCCCCAAGGCTACAGCCCACCCGTTTTTTGGCCATGTTTCCGCTGGGGGGTTTGGGCGCGCCGACCTTCGGGCAGTTATTTTTGGGCGCGGCTGTGCCAATGGCCTATTTTTGGTACGCAGAGGCCGTTCGCAAAGTCTCGCGCCATTCCGAGTCCGGCGGACGAAGTTGGCCAGCCCCTCCCGCCAAGGCTATAGCCCACCCGTTTTTTGGCCGTTTTTCCGCTCGACGAACTTGGCGCCCCGGCCTTCGTGTGGTTATTTTTGGGCGCGGCTGTGACCACGGCCTATATTTGGCATGCGGAGGCCGCTCGAAAAGTCTCGCCCCATTCCGAGCCCGGCGCACGAAGTTGGCCCGCCCCTCCCACCAAGGCTATAGCCCACCCATTTTTTGGCCATTTTTCCGCTGGACGAACTTGGCGCCCCGGCCTTCGGGCAGTTACTTTTCGGCGCGGCTGTGCCTGCGGCCTATTATTGGCACGCGGAGGCCGCTCGCAAAGTCTCGGCCCAATCCGAGTCCGGCGGACGAAGTGGGCCAGCCCCCCCCCCCCCCAAGGCTGTAGCCCACCCGTTTTTTGGCCATTTTTCCGCTGGACGACCTTGGCGCCCCGGCCTTCGGGCGGTTATTTTTGGCGCGGCTGTGCCCGCGGCCTAATTTTGGTACACGGAGGCCGCTCGCAAAGTCTCGCCCCATTCCGAGTCCAGCGGACGAAGTTGGCCAGCCCTACCCCCCAAGGCTATAGCCCACCCGTTTTTTGGCCATTTTTCCGCTGGACGAACTTGGCACCCCGGCCTTCGGGCGGTTATTTTTGGGCGCGGCTGTCCCTCGGCCTATTTTTGGCACGCGGAGGCCGCTCGCAAAGTCTCACCCCATTCCGAGTCCGGCGGACGAAGTTGGCCAACCCCTCCCCCCAAGGCTATAGCCCACCCGTTTTTTGGCCATTTTTCCGCTGGGAGGTTTGGGCGCAACCACCATCGGGGGGTTATTTTCGGGCGCGGCAGTGCCCGCGGCCTATTTTTGGCACGCGGAGGCCGCTCGCAAAGTCTCGCCCCATTCCGAGTCCAGCGGATGAAGTTGGCCAGCCCTACTCCCCAAGGCTATAGCCCACCCGTTTTTTGGCCATTTTTCCGCTGGACGAACTTGGCGCCCCGGCCTTCGTGCGGTTATTTTTGGGCGCGGCTGTGACCACGGCCTATATTTGGCATGCGGAGGCCGCTCGAAAAGTCTCGCCCCATTCCGAGTCCGGCGCACGAAGTTGGCCCGCCCCTCCCACCAAGGCTATAGCCCACCCATTTTTTGGCCATTTTTCCGCTGGACGAACTTGGCGCCCCGGCCTTCGGGCAGTTACTTTTCGGCGCGGCTGTGCCTGCGGCCTATTTTTGGCACGCGGAGGCCGCTCGCAAAGTCTCGGCCCAATCCGAGTCCGGCGGACGAAGTGGGCCAGCCCCCCCCCCCCAAGGCTGTAGCCCACCCGTTTTTTGGCCATTTTTCCGCTGGACGACCTTGGCGCCCCGGCCTTCGGGCGGTTATTTTTGGCGCGGCTGTGCCCGCGGCCTAATTTTGGTACACGGAGACCGCTCGCAAAGTCTCGCCCCATTCCGAGTCCAGCGGACGAAGTTGGCCAGCCCTACCCCCCAAGGCTATAGCCCACCCGTTTTTTGGCCATTTTTCCGCTGGACGAACTTGGCACCCCGGCCTTCGGGCGGTTATTTTTTGGCGCGGCTGTGTCCGCGGCCTATTTTTGGCACACGGAGGCTGCTCGCAAAGTCTCGCCCCATTCCGAGTCCGGCGGACGAAGTTGGCCAGCCCTTCCCCCCAAGGCTATAGCCCACCCGTTTTTTGGCCATTTTTCCGCTGGACGAACTTTGCGCCCCTTCCTTCGGGCGGTTAATTTTGGGCGTGGCTGTGCCCGTGGCCTATTTTTGGCACGGGAGGCCGCTCGCAAAGTCTCGCCCCATTCCGAGTCCGCCGGACGAAGTGGGCCGGCCCCTCCCCCCAAGGCTATAGCCCACCCGTTTTTTGGCCACTTTTCCGCTGGACGAACTTGTCGCCCCGGCCTTCGGGCGGTTATTTTTGGGCGCGGCTGTGCCCGCGGCCTATTTGTGGCACGCGGAGGCCGCTCGCAAAGTCTCGTCCCATTCCAAGTCCGGCGGACGAAGTGGGCCAGCCCCTGCCCCCAAGGCTATAGCCCACCCGATTTTTGGCCATTTTTCCGCTGGGGGGTTTGGGCGCGCCGACCTTCGGGCGGTTATTTTTCGGCGCGGCTGTACCCGTGGCCTATTTTTGGCACGCGGAGGCCGCTCGCAAAGTCTCACCCCATTCTGAGTCCGGCGGACGAAGTTGGCCAGCCCCTCCCCCCAAGGCTATAGCCCACCCGTTTTTTGGCCATTTTTCCGCTGGACGAACTTGGCGCCCCGGGCTTCGGGCGGTTATTTTTTGGCGCGGCTGTGCCCGCCGCCTAATTTTGGTACACGGAGGCCGCTCGCAAAGTCTCGCCCCATTCCGAGTCCGGCGGACGAAGTTGGCCAGCCCCTCCCCCCAAGGCTATAGCCCACCCGTTTTTTGGCCATTTTTCCGCGGGACGAACTTGGTGCCCCTGCCTTCGGGCGGTTAATTTTGGGCGCGGCTGTGCCCGTGGCCTATTTTTGGCACGGGAGGCCGCTCGCAAAGTCTCGCCCCATTCCGAGTCCGGCGGACGAAGTTGGCCAGCCCTTCCCCCCAAGGCTATAGCCCACCCGTTTTTTGCCCACTTTTCTGCTGGGGGGTTTGGGCGCACCAACCTTCGGGTGGTTATTTTTTGGCGCGGCTTTCCACGCGGCCTATTTTTGGCACGCGGAGGCCGCTCGCAAAGTCTCACCCCAATCCGAGTCCAGCGGACGAAGTTGGCCAGCCCCCCCCCCAAGGCTATAGCCCACCCGTTTTTTGGCCATTTTTCCGCTGAACGACCTTGGCGCCCCGGCTTTCTGGCGGTTATTTTTGGGCGCGGCTGTGCCCGCGGCCTATTTTTGGCACGCGGAGGCCGCTCGCAAAGTCTCGTCCCATTCCGAGTCCGGCGGACGAAGTTGGCCAGCCCCTCCCCCCAAGGCTATAGCCCACCTGTTTTTTCGCCATTTTTCCGCTGGGGGGTTTGGGTGCGCCGACCTTCGGGCGGTTATTTTTGGGCGCGGCTGTGCCCGCGGCCTATTTTTGGCACGCGGAGGCCGCTCGGAAAGTCTCGCCCCATTCCGAGTCCGGCGGACGAAGTTGGCCAGCCCCCCCCCCCCAAGGCTATAGCGCATCCGTTTTTTGGCCATTTTTCCGCTGTTGGGTCTTGGCGCGCCGACCTTCGGGCGGTTATTTTTAGGCGCGGCTGTGCCCGCGGCCTATTTTTGGCACGCGGAGGCCGCTCGCAAAGTCTCGCCCCATTCCGAGTCCGGCGGACGAAGTTGGCCAGCCCTCCACCCAAGGCTATAGCGCACTCGTTTTTTAGCCATTTTTCCGCTGGGGGGTTTGGGCGCGCCGACCTTGGGGGGTTAGTTTTGGGCACGGCTGTCTTGTGCGGCCTATTTTTGGCACGCGGAGGCCGCTCGCAAAGTCTCGCCCCATTCCGAGTCCGGCGGACGAAGTTGGCCAGCCCCTCCCCCCAAGGCTATAGCGCACCCGTTTTTTGGCCATTTTTCCACTGGGGGGTTTGGGCGCGCCGACCTTCGGAGTGTTATTTTTGGGCGCGGCTGTGCCCGCGGCCTATTTTTGGTACGCGGAGGCCGCTCGCAAAGTCTCGCCCCATTCCGAGTCCGGCGGACGAAGTTGGCCAGCCCCTCCCCCCAACGCTATAGCCCACCCGTTTTTTGGACATTTTTCCGCTGGACGAACTTGGCGCCCCGGCCTTCGGGCGGTTATGTTTGGGCGCGACTGTGCCCGCAGCCTATTTTTGGCACGCGGGGGCCGCTCGCAAAGTCTCGCCCCATTCCGAGTCCGCCGGACGAAGTTGGCCAGCCCCTCCCCCCAACGCTATAGCCCAACCGTTTTTTGGCCATTTTTCCGTTGGACGAACTTGGCGCCCCAGCCTTCGGGCATTTATTTTTGGGCGCGGCTGTGCCCGCGGCCTATTTTTGGCATACGGAGGCCGCTCGCAAAGTCTCACCCCATTCCGAGTCCGGCGGACGAAGTTGGCAGCCCCTCCCCCCAAGGCTATAGCCCACCCGTTTTTTGGCCAATTTTCCGCTGGGGGGTTTGGGCGCGCCAACCATCGGGGGGTTATTTTTGGACGCAGCTGTGTCCGCGGCCAATTTTTGGTACGCGGAGGCCGCTCGCAAAGTCTCGCCCCATTCCGAGTCCGGCGGACGAAGTTGGCCAGCCCCTCCCCCCAACGCTATAGCCCAACCGTTTTTTGGCCATTTTTCCGCTGGACGAACTTGGCGCCCCAGCCTTCGGGCATTTATTTTTGGGCGCGGCTGTGCCCGTGGCCTATTTTTGGCATACGGAGGCCGCTCGCAAAGTCTTGCCCCATTCCGAGTCCGGCGGACGAAGTTGGCCAGCCCCTCCCCCCAAGGCTATAGTCCACCCGTTTTTTTGCCATTTTTCCGCTGGACGGTTTGGGCGCGCCGACCGTCGGGCAGTTACTTTTCGGCGCGGCTGTGCCTGCGGCCTATTTTTGGCACGCGGAGGCCGCTCGCAAAGTCTCGGCCCAATCCGAGTCCGGCGGACGAAGTTGGCCAGCCCCCCCCCCCCCCCAAGGCTGTAGCCCACCCGTTTTTTGGCCATTTTTCCGCTGGACGACCTTGGCGCCCCGGCCTTCGGGCGGTTATTTTTGGCGCGGCTGTGCCCGCGGCCTAATTTTGGTACACGGAGGCCGCTCGCAAAGTCTCGCCCCATTCCGAGTCCAGCGGACGAAGTTGGCCAGCCCTACCCCCCAAGGCTATAGCCCACCCGTTTTTTGGCCATTTTTCCGCTGGACGAACTTGGCACCCCGGCCTTCGGGCGGTTATTTTTGGGCGCGGCTGTGCCCGCGGCCTATTTGTGGCACGCGGAGGCCGCTCGCAAAGTCTCGTCCCATTCCGAGTCCGGCGGACGAAGTTGGCCAGCCCCTCCCCCCAAGGCTATAGCCCACCCGTTTTTTGGCCATTTTTCCGCTGGGGGGTTTGGGCGCGCCGACCTTCGGGCGGTTATTTTTCGGCGCGGCTGTCCCCGTGGCCTATTTTTGGCATGCGGAGGCCGCTCGCAAAGTCTCGCCCCATTCCGAGTCCGGCGGGCGAAGTTGGCCAGCCCCTCCCCCCAAGGCTATAGCCCACCCGTTTTTTGGCCATTTTTCCGCTGGACGAACTTGGCGCCCCGGCCTTCGGGCGGTTATTTTTTGGCGCGGCTGTGCCCGCCGCCTAATTTTGGTACACGGAGGCCGCTCGCAAAGTCTCGCCCCATTCCGAGTCCGGCGGACGAAGTTGGCCAGCCCCTCCCCCCAAGGCTATAGCCCACCCGTTTTTTGGCCATTTTTCCGCGGGACGAACTTGGCGCCCCTGCCTTCGGGCGGTTAATTTTGGGCGCGGCTTTGCCCGTGGCCTATTTTTGGCACGGGAGGCCGCTCGCAAAGTCTCGCCCCATTCCGAGTCCGGCGGACGAAGTTGGCCAGCCCTTCCCCCCAAGGCTATAGCCCACCCGTTTTTCGGCCATTTTTCCGCTGGACGAACTTGGTACCCCGGGCTTCGGGCGGTTAGTTTTGGGCGCGGCTGTGTCCGCGGCCTATTTTTGGCACGGGAGGCCGCTCGCAAAGTCTCGCCCCATTCCGAGTCCGCCGGACGAAGTGGGCCGGCCCCTCCCCCCAAGGCTATAGCCCACCCGTTTTTTGCCCACTTTTCTGCTGGGGGGTTTGGGCGCACCAACCTTCGGGTGGTTATTTTTTGGCGCGGCTTTCCACGCGGCCTATTTTTGGCACGCGGAGGCCGCTCGGAAAGTCTCACCCCAATCCGAGTCCAGCGGACGAAGTTGGCCAGCCCCCCCCCCCAAGGCTATAGCCCACCCGTTTTTTGGCCATTTTTCCGCTGGACGACCTTGGCGCCCCGGCCTTCTGGCGGTTATTTTTGGGCGCGGCTGTGTCCGCGGCCTATTTTTGGCGCGCGGTGGCCGCTCGCAAAGTCTCGTCCCATTCCGAGTCCGGCGGACGAAGTTGGCCAGCCCCTCCCCCCAAGGCTATAGCCCACCCGTTTTTTGGCCATTTTTCCGCTGGGGGGTTTGGGTGCGCCGACCTTCGGGCGGTTATTTTTGGGCGCGGCTGTGCCCGCGGCCTATTTTTGGCACGCGGAGGCCGCTCGGAAAGTCTCACCCCATTCCGAGTCCGGCGGACGAAGTTGGCCAGCCCCTCCCCCCAAGGCTATAGCGCACCCGTTTTTTGGCCATTTTTCCGCTGGGGGGTTTGGGCGCGCCGACCTTCGGGCGGTTATTTTTGGGCGCGGCTGTGCCCGCGGCCTATTTTTGGCACGCGGAGGCCGCTCGCAAAGTCTCGCCCCATTCCGAGTCCGGCGGACGAAGTTGGCCAGCCCCTCCCCCCAAGGCTATAGCGCACCCGTTTTTTGGCCATTTTTCCGCTGGGGGGTTTGGGCGCGCCGACCTTCGGGGGGTTATTTTTGGGCACGGCTGTGCGCGCGGCCTATTTTTGGCACGCGGAAGCCGCTCGCAAAGTCTCGCCCCATTCCGAGTCCGGCGGACGAAGTTGGCCAGCCCCTCCCCCCAAGGCTATAGCCCACCCGTTTTTTGGCCATTTTTCCGCGGGACGAACTTGGCGCCCCTGCCTTCGGGCGGTTAATTTTGGGCGCGGCTTTGCCCGTGGCCTATTTTTGGCACGGGAGGCCGCTCGCAAAGTCTCACCCCATTCCGAGTCCGGCGGACGAAGTTGGCCAGCCCTTCCCCCCAAGGCTATAGCCCACCCGTTTTTCGGCCATTTTTCCGCTGGACGAACTTGGCACCCCGGGCTTCGGGCGGTTAGTTTTGGGCGCGGCTGTGTCCGCGGCCTATTTTTGGCACGGGAGGCCGCTCGCAAAGTCTCGCCCCATTCCGAGTCCGCCGGACGAAGTGGGCCGGCCCCTCCCCCCAAGGCTATAGCCCACCCGTTTTTTGCCCACTTTTCTGCTGGGGGGTTTGGGCGCACCAACCTTCGGGTGGTTATTTTTTGGCGCGGCTTTCCACGCGGCCTATTTTTGGCACGCGGAGGCCGCTCGGAAAGTCTCACCCCAATCCGAGTCCAGCGGACGAAGTTGGCCAGCCCCCCCCCCCAAGGCTATAGCCCACCCGTTTTTTGGCCATTTTTCCGCTGGACGACCTTGGCGCCCCGGCCTTCTGGCGGTTATTTTTGGGCGCGGCTGTGTCCGCGGCCTATTTTTGGCGCGCGGTGGCCGCTCGCAAAGTCTCGTCCCATTCCGAGTCCGGCGGACGAAGTTGGCCAGCCCCTCCCCCCAAGGCTATAGCCCACCCGTTTTTTGGCCATTTTTCCGCTGGGGGGTTTGGGTGCGCCGACCTTCGGGCGGTTATTTTTGGGCGCGGCTGTGCCCGCGGCCTATTTTTGGCACGCGGAGGCCGCTCGGAAAGTCTCGCCCCATTCCGAGTCCGGCGGACGAAGTTGGCCAGCCCCTCCCCCCAAGGCTATAGCCCACCCGTTTTTTGGCCATTTTTCCGCTGGGGGGTTTGGGCGCGCCGACCTTCAGGGTTTATTTTTCGGCGCGGCTGTGCCCGCGGTCTATTTTTGGCCCGAGGAGGCCGCTCGCAAAGTCTCGCGCCATTCCGAGTCCGGCGGACGAAGTTGGCCAGCCCCTGCCCCCAAGGCTATAGCGCACCCGTTTTTTGGCCATTTTTCCGCTGCGGTTTTGGTCGCGCCGACCTTCGGGGGGTTATTTTTGGGTGTTGCTGTGCCCGCGGCCTATTTTTGGCACGCGGAGGCCGCTCGCAAAGTCTCGCCCCATTCCGAGTACGGCGGACGAAGTTGGCCAGCCCCTCCCCCCAAGGCTATAGCGCACCCGTTTTTTGGCCATTTTTCCGCTGGGGGGTTTGGGCGCGCCGACATTCGGGGGGTTATTTTTGGGCACGGGTGTGCGCACGGCCTATTTTTGGCACGCGGAGGCCGCTCGTAAAGTCTCGCCCCATTCCGAGTCCGGCGGACGAAGTCGGCCAGCCCCTCCCCCCAAGACTATAGCGCACCCGTTTTTTGGCCATTTTTCCGCTGGGGGTTTGGGCGTGCCGACCTTCGGGGAATTATTTTTGGGCGCGGCTGTGCCCGCGGCCTATTTTTGGTACGCGGAGGCCGCTCGCAAAGTCTCGCCCCATTCCGAGTCCGGCGGACGAAGTTGGCCAGCCCCTCCCCCCAACGCTATAGCCCAACCGTTTTTTGGCCATTTTTCCGTTGGACGAACTTGGCGCCCCAGCCTTCGGGCATTTATTTTTGGACGCGGCTGTGCCCGCGGCCTATTTTTGGCATACGGAGGCCGCTCGCAAAGTCTCACCCCATTCCGAGTCCGGCAGACGAAGTTGGCAGCCCCTCCCCCCAAGGCTATAGCCCACCCGTTTTTTGGCCAATTTTCCGCTGGGGGGTTTGGGCGCGCCATCCATCGGGAGGTTATTTTTGGACGCAGCTGTGTCCGCGGCCAATTTTTGGTACGCGGAGGCCGCTCGCAAAGTCTCGCCCCATTCCGAGTCCGGCGGACGAAGTTGGCCAGCCCCTCCCCCCAACGCTATAGCCCAACCGTTTTTTGGCCATTTTTCCGCTGGACGAACTTGGCGTCCCAGCCTTCGGGCATTTATTTTTGGGCGCGGCTGTGCCCGTGGCCTATTTTTGGCATACGGAGGCCGCTCGCAAAGTCTTGCCCCATTCCGAGTCCGGCGGACGAAGTAGGCCAGCCCCTCCCCCCAAGGCTATAGTCCACCCGTTTTTTTGCCATTTTTCCGCTGGACGGTTTGGGCGCGCCGACCGTCAGGGGGTTATTTTTTGGCGCGGCTGTGCCCGTGGCCTATTTTTAGCATGCGGAGGTCACTCGCAAAGTCTCGCCCCATTCCGAGTCCGGCGGACGAAGTTGGCAGCCCCTCCCCCCAAGGCTATAGCCCACCCGTTTTTTGGTCATTTTTCCGCTGGGGGGTTTGGGCGCGCCGACCATCGGGGGGTTATTTTTGGGAGCGGCTGTGTCCGCGGCCAGTTTTTGGTACTCGGAGGCCGCTCGCAAAGTCTCGCCCCATTCCGAGTCCGGCGGACGATGTTGGCCAGCCCCTCCCCCCAAGGTTATAGCCCACCTGTTTTTTGGCCATTTTTCCGCTGGACGAACTTGGCGCCCCGGCCTTCGGGCGGTTATTTTTGGGCGCGGCTGTGCCCGCGGCCTATTTTTGGTACGCGGAGGCCGCTCGCAAAGTCTCGCCCCATTCCGAGTCCGGCGGACGAAGTTGGCCAGCCCCTCCCCCCAAGGCTATAGCCCACCCATTTTTTGGCCATTTTTCCGCTGGACGAACTTGGCGCCCCGGCCTTCGGGCGGTTATGTTTGGGCGCGACTGTGCTCGCAGCCTATTTTTCGCACGCGGAGGCCGCTCACAAAGTCTCGCCCCATTCCGAGTCCGCCAGACGAAGTTGTTCGGCCCCTCCCCCTAACGCTATAGCCCACCCGTTTTTTGGACATTTTTCCGCTGGACGAACTTGGCGCCCCGGCCTTCGGGCGGTTATGTTTGGGCGCGACTGTGCCCGCAGCGTATTTTTGGCACGCGGAGGCCGCTCGCAAAGTCTCGCCCCATTCCGAGTCCGCCGGACGAAGTTGGCCAGCCCCTCCCCCCAACGCTATAGCCCAACCGTTTTTTGGCCATTTTTCCGCTGGACGAACTTGGCGCCCCAGCCTTCGGGCAGTTATTTTTGGGCACGGCTGTGCCCGCGGCCTATTTTTGGCATACGGAGGCCGCTCGCAAAGTCTCGCCCCATTCCGAGTCCGGCGGACGAAGTAGGCCAGCCCCTCCCCCCAAGGCTATAGTCCACCCGTTTTTTTGCCATTTTTCCGCTGGGGGGTTTCGGCGCGCCGACCGTCGGGGGGTTATTTTTGGGCGCGGCTGTGCCCGTGGCCTATTTTTGGCACGCGGAGGCCGCTCGTAAAGTCTCGCCCCCTTCCGAGTCCGGCGGACGAAGTTGGCCAGCCCCTCCCCCCAAGGCTATAGCCCACCCGTTTTTTGGCCTTTTGTCCGCTGGGGGGTTTGGGCGCGCCGAACTTTGGGGGGTTTTATTTTTTGGCGCGGCTGTGTCCGCGGCCTATTTTTGGCACAAGGAGGCCGCTCGTAAAGTCTCGCCCCATTCCGAGTCCGGCGGACGAACTTGGCCATCCCCTCCCCCCAAAGCTATAGCCCACCCGTTTTTTGGCCATTTTTCCGCTGGACGAACTTGGCACCCCGGCCTTCGGGCGGTTATTTTTGGGTACGGCTGTTCCCGCAGCCTAATTTTGGCACACGTAGGCCGCCCGCGAAGTCTCGTCCCATTCCGAGTCCGGCGGACGAAGTTGGCCAGCCCCTCCACCCAAGGCTATAGCCCACCCGTTTTATGGCCATTTTTCCAAAGGGGGGTTTGGGCGCGGCTTTCCCCGCGGCTTATTTTTGGTACGTAGAGGCCGCTCGCAAAGTCTCGCCCCATTCCGAGTCAGGCGGACGAAGTGGGCCAGCCCCTCCCCCCAAGGCTATAGCCCACCCGTTTATTGCCATTTTTCCGCTGGTAAAATTGGCGCCCCGGCCTTCGGGTGGTTATTTTTGGGCGCGGCTGTGCCCGTGGCCTACTCTTGGCACGCGGAGGCCGCTCGCAAAGTCTCGCCTCATTTCGAGTCCAGCGGACGAAGTGGGCCAGCCCCTCCCCCCAAGGCTATAGGCCACCCGTTTTTTGGCCATTTTTCCGCTGGGGGGTTTGGGCGCGGCGACCTTCGGGGGGTTATTTTTGGGCGCGGCTGTACCCGCAGCCTATTTTTCGCACGCGGAGGCCGCTCGCAAAGTCTCGGCCCATTCTGAGTTCGGCGGACGAAGTTGGTCAGCCCCTCCCCCCAAGGCTATAGCCCACCCGTTTTTTGGCCTTTTTTCCGCTGGACGAACTTGACGCCCCGGCCTTCGGGCGGTTATTTTTGGGAGCGGCTGTGCCCGCGGCCTATTTTTGGCACACGGAGGTCGCTCGCAAAGTCTCGCCCCATTCCGAGTACGGCGGACGAAGTAGGCCAGCCCCTCCCCCCAAGGCTATAGCCCACCCGTTTTTTAGCCTTTTTTCCGCTGGACGAACTTGACGCCCCGGCCTTCGGGCGGTTATTTTCGGGCACGGCTGTGCCCGGGGCTTATTTTTGGCACGCGGAGGCCTCTCGCAAAGTCTCGCCCAATTCCGAGTTCGGCGGACGAAGTTGGCCAGCCCCTTCCCCCAAGGCTATAGCCCACCCGTTTTTTGGCTTTTTTCCGCTGGGGGGTTTGGGCGCGCCAACCTTCGGGGGGTTATTTTTGGGCGCGGCTGTGCCCGCGGCCTATTTTTGGCACGCGGAGGCCGCTGGCAAAGTCTCGCCCCATTCCGAGTCCGGCGGACGAAGTGGGCCAGCCCCTCCCCCCAAGGCTATAGCCCACCCGTTTTTTGGCCATTTTTCCGCTGGGGGGTTTGGGCGCGCCGACCTTCGGGGGGTTATTTTCGGGTGCGGCTATGCCCGCGGTCTATTTTTGGCATGTGGAGGCCGTTCGCAAAGTCTCACCCCATTCCGAGTCCGCGGGACGGTTGGCCAGCCCCTCCCCCAAGGTTATAGCCCACCCGTTTTTGGCCATTTTTCCGCTGGACAAATTGGCGCCCGGCCTTCAGTGGTTATTTTGGGCGCAGCTGTGCCGGGACCTATTTTCGGCACACGGAGGCCGCTAGCAAAGTCTTGCGCCATTCCGAGTCCGGCAGACGAAGTTGGCCAGCCCCCAAGGCTATAGCCCACCCGTTTTCGTGGCCTTTTTCCGCTGGGACGAACTTGGCGCCCGACCTTCGGGCGGTTATTTTTGGGTGCGGCTGTGCCCGGGGCCTATTTTTGGCACACGGAGGCCGCTCGCAACGTCTCGCACCATCCCGAGTCCGGCGGACGAAATTGGCCAGCCCCACCCCCCAAGGCTATAGCCCACCCGTTTTTGTGGCCTTTTTCCGCTGGACGAACTTGGCGCCCCGACCTTCGGGCGGTTATTTTTGGGTGCGGCTGTGCCCGGGGCCTATTTTTGGCACACGGAGGCCGCTCGCAACGTCTCGCACCATCCCGAGTCCGGCGGACGAAATTGGCCAGCCCCACCCCCCAAGGCTATAGCCCACCCGTTTTTGTGGCCTTTTTCCACTGGACGAACTTGGCGCCCCGGCCTTTGGGTGGTTATTTTTGGGCGCGGCTGTGGGCGGGGCCTATTTTTGGCGCACGGACGCCGCTCGTAAAGTCTCGCGCCATTCCGAGTCCGGCGGACGAAGTTGGCCAGCCCCACCCCCCAAGGCTATAGCCCACCCGTTTTTGTGGCCTCTTTCCGCTGGACGAACTTGGCGCCCCGGCCTTCGGGCGGGTATTTTTGGGCGCGGCTGTGCCCGCGGCCTATTTTTGGCACACGGAGGTGCCTCGCAATGTCTCGCGCCATTCGGAGTCCGGCGGACGAAGTTGGCCAGCCCCACCCCCCAAGGCTATAGCCCACCCGTTTTTGTGGCCTTTTTCCGCTGGACGAACTTGGCGCCCCGGCCTTCGGGCGCGGCTGTCCTTGCGGCCTATTTTTGGCACACGGAGGGCCCTCGTAAAGTCTCGCGCCATTCCGAGTCCGGCGGACGAAGTGGGCCAGCCCCACCCCCCAAGGCTATAGCCTACCCGTTTTTGTGGCCTGTTTCCGCTGGACGAACTTCGCGCCCCGGCCTTCGGGCGGGTATTTTTGGACGCGGCTGTGCCCGCGGCCTATTTTTGGCACACGAAGGCCCCTCAGAAAGTCTCGCGCCATTCTGAGTCCGGCGCACGAAGTTGGCAAGCCCCACCCCCCAAGGCTATAGCCCACCCGTTTTTGTGGCCTTTTTACGCTGGACGAACTTGGCGCCCCGGCCTTCGGGCAATTATTTTTGGACGCGGCTGTGCCCTCGGCCTATTTTTGGCACACGGAGGACCCTCGCAAAGTCTCGCGCCATTCCGAGTCCGACGGACGAAGTTGGCCAGCCCCTCCCCCCAATGCTATAGCCCACCCGTTTTTTGGCCATTTTTCCGCTGGATGAACTTGGCGCCCCGGCCTTCGGGCGGTTATTTTTGGGCGCGGCTGTGTCCACGACCTATTTTCGGTACGCGGAGATGGCTCGCAAAGTCTCACCCCATTCCGAGTCCGGCGGACGAAGTTGGCCAGCCCCTCCCCCCAAGGCTATAGCCCGCCCGTTTATTGGCCATTTTTCCGCTGGGGGGTTTGGTCGCACCGACCTTCGGGTGGTTTTGTTTTTTGGCGCGGCTGTGCCCGCGGCCATATTTTTGGCACGCGGAGTCTGCTCGCAAAGTCTCGCCCCATTCCGAGTCCGGCGGACGAAGTTGGCCAGGCCCTCCCCCCAAGGCTATAGCCCACCCATTTTTTGGCCATTTTTCCGCTGGACGAACTTGGCGGCACGGCCTTCGGTCCGTTATTTTTGGGTGCGGTTGTGCCCGCGCCCTATTTTTGGTACGCGGAGACGGCTCGCAAATTCTCGCCCCATTCGTAGTCCGGCGGACGAAGTGGGCCAGCCCCTCCCCCCACGGCTATAGCCCGCCCGTTTATTGGCCATTTTTCCGCTGGGGGGTTTGGGCGCACCGACCTTCGGGCGGTTATTTTTGGGCGCGCCTGTGCCCGCGTCCTATTTTTGGCACGCGGAGGCTGCTCGCAAAGTCTCGTCCCATTCCGAGTCCGGCGGACGAAGTTGGCCAGCCCCTCCCCCCAAGGCTATAGCCCACCCGTTTTTTGGCCATTTTTCCGCTGGACGATCTTGGCGCCCCGGTCTTCGGGAAGTTATTTTTGGGCGCGGCTGTGCACGCGGCCTATTTTTGGCATACGGAGGCTGCTCGCAAAGTCTCGTCCCATTCCGAGTCCGGCGGACGAAGTTGGCCAGCCCCTCCCCCCAAGGCTATAGCCCACCCGTTTTTTGCCATTTTTCCGCTGGACGAACTTCGGGCGGTTATTTTTGGGCGCGGCTGTGCCCGCGACCTATTTTTGGCATGCGGAGGCCGCTCGCAAAGTCTCGCCCCATTCCAAGTCCGGCGGACGAAGTTGGCCAGCCCCTCCCCCCAAGGCTATAGCCCACCCGTTTTTTGGCCATTTTTCCGCTGGACGAACTTGGCGCCCCGGCCTTCGCGTGGTTATTTTTGGGCGCGGCTGTGCCCGCGCCTATTTTTGGCACGCGGAGGCCGCTCATAAAGTCTCGCCCCATTCCGAGTCCGACGGACAAAGTTGGCCAGCCCCTCCCCCCAAGGTATAGCCCACCCGTTTTTTGGCCATTTTTCCTCTGGGGGGTTTGGGCGCGCCGACCTTTGGGCGGTTATTTTTGTGCGCGGGTGTGCCCGTTGCCTATTTTTGGCACACGGAGGCCGCTCGCAAAGTCTCGCCCCATTCCGAGCCCGGCGGACGAAGTCGGCCAGCCCCTCCCCCCAATGCTATAGCCCACCCCTTTTTTGGCCATTTTTCCTCTGGACGAACTTGGCACCCCGGCCTTCGGGAAGTTATTTTTGGGCACGGCTGTGCCCGCAGCCTATTTTTGTCTCACGGAGGCCACTCGCAATGTCTCGCCCCATTCCGAGTCCGGCGGACGAAGTTGGCCAGCACCTCCCCCCAAGGCTATAGCCCACCCGTTTTTTGGCCATTTTTCCGCTGGGGGGTTTGGGCTCGCCGACATTGGGGCGGTTATTTTTGTGCGTGGGTGTGCCCGTTGCCTATTTTTGGCGTGCGGAGGCCACTCGCAATGTCTCGCCCCATTCCGAGTCCGGCGGACGAAGTTGGCCAGCACCTCCCCCCAAGGCTATAGCCCACCCGTTTTTTGGCCATTTTTCAGCTGGACGAACTTGGCGCCCCGGCCTTCGGGCAGTTATTTTTGGGCGCGGCTGTGTTCGCGGCCTATTTTTGGCACCCGGAGGCCGCTCGCAAAATATCGCCCCATTGCGAGTCCGGCGGACGAAGTTGGCCAGCCCCTCCCCCCAAGGCTTAAGCCCACCCGTTTTTTGGCCATTTTTCCGTTGGACGAACTTGGCGCCCCGGCCTTCGGGCGGTTATTTTTGGGCGCGGCTGTCCCTCGGCCTATTTTTGGCACGCGGAGGCCGCTCGCAAAGTCTCACCCCATTCCGAGTCCGGCGGACGAAGTTGGCCAGCCCCTCCCCCCAAGGCTATAGCCCACCCGTTTTTTGGCCATTTTTCCGCTGGGAGGTTTGGGCGCAACCACCATCGGGGGGTTATTTTCGGGCGCGGCAGTGCCCGCGGCCTATTTTTGGCACGCGGAGGCCGCTCGCAAAGTCTCGCCCCATTCCGAGTCCGGCGGACGAATTTGGCCAGCCCCTCCCGCCAAGGCTATAGCCCACCCGTTTTTTGGCCATTTTTCCGCTGGGGGGTTTGGGCGCAACGAACTTTGGGGGGTTATTTTTGGGCGCGGCTGTGCCCGCGGCCTATTTTTGGCATGCGGAGGCCACTCGCAAAGTCTCGCCCCATTCCGAGTCCGGCGGACGAAGTGGGCCGGCCCCTCCCCCCAAGGCTATAGCCCACCCGTTTTTTGGCCATTTTTCCGCTGGACGAACTTGGCGCCCAGGCCTTTTGGCTGTTATTTTTGGGCACGGCAGTTGCCGCCGCCTATTTTTGGCACGGGGAGCCCACTCGCAAAGTCTCGCCCCATTCCGAGTCCGGCGGACGAAGTTGGCCAGCACCTCCCCCCAAGGCTATAGCCCACCCGTTTTTTGGCCATTTTTTCGTTGGACGAACTTGGCGCCCCGGCCTTCGGGCGGTTATTTTTGGGCGCGGCTGTCCCTCGGCCTATTTTTGGCACGCTGAGGCCGCTCGCAAAGTCTCACCCCATTCCGAGTCCGGCGGACGAAGTTGGCCAGCCCCTCCCGCCAAGGCTATAGCCCACCCGTTTTTTGGCCATATTTCCGCTGGGAGGTTTGTGCGCAACAACCATCGGGGGTTATTTTCGGCACGGCAGTGCCCGCTGGCCTATTTTGTCACGCGGAGGCCGCTCGCAAAGTCTCGCCCCATTCCGAGTCCGGCGGACGAAGTTGGCCAGCCCCTCCCGCCAAGGCTATAGCCCACCCGTTTTTTGGCCATTTTTCCGCTGGGGGGTTTGTGCGCAACGAACTTTGGGGGGTTATTTTTGGGCGCGGCTGTGCCCGCGGCCTATTTTTGGCATGCGGAGGCCACTCGCAAAGTCTCGCGCCATTCCGAGTCCGAGGCGGACGAAGTGGGCCGCCCCTCCCCCAAGGCTATAGCCCACCCGTTTTTGGCCATTTTCCTCTGGACGAACTTGGCGCCCAGGCCTTTTGGCTGTTATTTTTGGGCACGGCAGTTGCCGCCGCCTATTTTTGGCACGGGGAGCCCGCTCGCAAAGTCTCGCCCCATTCCGAGTCCGGCGGACGAAGTTGGCCAGCCCCTCCCCCCAAGGCTATAGCCCACCCGTTTTTTGGCCATTTTTCCGTTGGACGAACTTGGCGCCCCGGCCTTCGGGCGGTTATTTTTGGACGCGGCTGTCCCTCGGCCTATTTTTGGCACGCGGAGGCCGCTCGCAAAGTCTCACCCCATTCCGAGTCCGGCGGACGAAGTTGGCCAGCCCCTCCCCCCAAGGCTATAGCCCACCCGTTTTTTGGCCATTTTTCCGCTGGGAGGTTTGGGCGCAACCACCATCGGGGGGTTATTTTCGGGCGCGGCAGTGCCCGCGGCCTATTTTTGGCACGCGGAGGCCGCTCGCAAAATCTCGCCCCATTCCGAGTCCGGCGGACGAATTTGGCGAGCCCCTCCCGCCAAGGCTATAGCCCACCCGTTTTTTGGCCATTTTTCCGCTGGACGACCTTGGCGACCCGGCGTTCGAGCCGTTATTTTTGGGCGCGGCTATGCCCGCGGCCTATTTTTACCACACGGAGGCCGTTCGCAAAGTGTCGCCCCATTCCGAGTCCGGCGGACGAAGTTGGCCAGCCCCTCCCCCCAAGGCTATAGCCCACCCATTTTTTGGCCTTTTTCCGCTGGACGAACTTGGGGACCCGGCCTTCGGCCGGTTCTTTTTGGACGCGGCTGTGTCCGGGGCCTATTTTTGGTACACGGAGGCCGCTCGCAAAGTCTCCCGCCGTTCCGAGTCCGGCGGACGAAGTTGGCCAGCAACACCCACCAAGGCTATAGCCCACCCGTTTTTGTGGCCTTTTTCCGCTGGACGAACTTGGCGCCCCGGGCTTCGGGCGGTTATTTTTGGGCGCGGCTGTGCCTGCGGCCTATTTTTTGCACGCGGAGTCCGTTGGCAAAGTCTCGCCCCATTCCGAGTCCGGCGGACGAAGTGGGCCGGCCCCTCCCCCCAAGGCTATAGCCCACCCGTTTTTTGGCCATTTTTCCGCTGGACTAATTTGGCGCCCCGGCCTTCGGGCGGTTATTTTTAGGCGCGGCTGTGTCCGCGGCCTATTTTTTGCAAGCGTAGGCCGCTCGCAAATTCTCCCCCCATTCCGAGTCCGGCGGACGAAGTGGGCCAGCACTCCACCCAAGGCTATAGCCCACCCGTTTTTTGGCCATTTTTCCGCTAGACGAACTTGGCGCCCCGGCGTTCGGGCCGTTATTTTGGGGCGCGGCTATGCCCGCGGCCTATTTTTACCACACGGAGGCCGTTCGCAAAGTGTCGCCCCATTCCGAGTCCGGCGGACGAAGTCGGCCAGCCCCTCCCCCCAAGGCTATAGCCCACCCGTTTTTTGGCCATTTTTCCGCTGGACGAACTTGGCTCCCCGGCCTTCGGGAGGTTATTTTTGGGCGTGGCTGTGCCCGCGGCCTATTTTTGGCACGCGGAGTCCACTCGCAAAGTCTCGTCCCATTCCGAGTCCGGCGAACGAACTTGGCCAGCCCCTCCCCCCAAGGCTATAGCCCACCCGTTTTTTGGCCATTTTTCCGCTGGACGAACTTGGCGCCCCGGCCTTCAGGCAGTTATTTTTGGGCATGGCTGTGCCCGCGGCTTATTTTTGGTACGCGGAGGCCGCTCGCAAAGTCTCGCCCCATTCCGAGTCCGGCGGACGAAGTGGGCCAACCCTCCCCCCAAGGCTATAGCCCACCCATTTTTTGGCCATTTTTCCGCTGGGGGGTTTGGGCGCAACGAACTTTGGGGGGTTATTTTTGGGCGCGGCTGTGCCCGCGGCCTATTTTTGGCATGCGGAGGCCACTCGCAAAGTCTCGCCCCATTCCGAGTCCGGCGGACGAAGTGGGCCAGCCCCTCCCCCCAAGGCTATAGCCCACCCGTTTTTTGGCCATTTTTCCGCTGGACGAACTAGGCGCCCCGGCCTTCCGGCGGTTATTTTTGGGCGTGGCTGTGCCCGCGGCCTATTTTTGGCACGCGTAAGCTACTCACAAAGTCTCACCCCATTCCAAGTTCGGCGGATGAAGTTGGCCAGCCGCTCCCCCCAAGGCTATAGCCCACCCGTTTTTTGGCCATTTTTCCGCTGGACGAACTTGGCGCCCCGGCCTTCGGGCGGTTATTTTTAGGCGCGGTTGTACTCGCGGCCTATTTTTGGCATGCGGAGGCCTCTCGCAAAGTCTCGCCCCATTCCGAGTCCGGCGGACGAAGTTGGCCAGCCCCTCCCCCCAAGGCTATAGCCCACCCGTTTTTTGGCCATTTTTCCGCTGGACGAACTTGGCGCCCCGGCCTTCGGGAGGTTATTTTTGGGTGTGGCTGTGCCCGTGGCCTATTATTGGCACGCGGAGTCCTCTCGCAAAGTCTCGCCCCATTCCGAGACCGGCAGACGAAGTTGGCCAGCCCCTCCCTCCAAGGCTATAGCCCACCCGTTTTTTGGCCATTTTTCCGCTAGGGTGTTTGGGCGCAACAACCTTCGGGGGGTTATTTTTGGGCGCGGCTGTGCCCGCGGCCTATTTTTGGCACGCGTAGGCCACCCGCAAAGTCTCGCCCCATTCCGAGTCCGGCGGACGAAGTGGGCCAGCCCCTCCCCCCAAGGCTATAGCCCACCCGTTTTTTGGCCATTTTTCCGCTGGACGAACTTGCCGCCCCGGCGTTCGGGCGGTTATTTTTGGGCGCGGCTGTGCCGGCGGCCAATTTTTGGCACGTGGAGGCTGCTCGCAAAGTCTCGCCCTATTCCGAGTCCGGCGGACGAAGTTGGCCAGCCCCTCCCTCCAAGGCTATAGCCCACCCGTTTTTTGGCCATTTTTCCGCTAGGGTGTTTGGGCGCAACAACCTTCGGGGGGTTATTTTTGGGCGCGGCTGTGCCCGCGGCCTATTTTTGGCACGCGTAGGCCACCCGCAAAGTCTCGCCCCATTCCGAGTCCGGCGGACGAAGTGGGCCAGCCCCTCCCCCCAAGGCTATAGCCCACCCGTTTTTTGGCCATTTTTCCGCTGGACGAACTTGCCGCCCCGGCGTTCGGGCGGTTATTTTTGGGCGCGGCTGTGCCGGCGGCCAATTTTTGGCACGTGGAGGCTGCTCGCAAAGTCTCGCCCTATTCCGAGTCCGGCGGACGATGTTGGCCACCCCTCCCCCCAAGGCTATAGCCCACCCGTTTTTTGGCCATTTTTCCGCTGGGAGTTTTGGGCGCGCCAACCTTCGGGCGGTTATTTTTGGGCGCGGCTGTGCCGGCGGCCTATTTTTGGCACGCGGAGGCCGCTCGCAAAGTCTCGCCCAATTCCAAGTACGGCGGACGAAGTTGGCCAGCCCCTCCCCCCAAGGCTATAGCCCACCCGTTTTTTGGCCATTTTTCCGCTGGACGAACTTGGCGCACCGGCCTTCAGGAAGTTATTTTTGGGCGCGGCTGTGTCGGCGGCCAATTTTTGGCACGCGGAGGCCGCTCGTAAAGTCTCGCCCCATTCCAAGTCCGGCGGACGAAGTTGCCAGCCCCTCCCCCCAAGGCTATAGCCCACCCGTTTTTTGTCCATTTTTCCGCTGGGGGGGTTGGGCGCGCCGACCTTCGGGGGGTTATTTTTGGGTGCGGCTGTGCCCGTGGCCTATTTTTGGCGCACGGAGGCCGCTCGCAAAGTCTCGCCCCATTACGAGTCCGGCGGACGAAGTTGGCCAGCCCCTCCCCCCAAGGCTATAGCCCACCCGTTTTTTGGCCATTTTTCCGCTGGACGACCTTGGCGGCCCGGCCTTCGGGCTGTTATTTTTTGGCGCAGCTGTGCCCGCGGCCTATTTTTGGCACGCGGAGGCCGCTCGCAAAGTCTCGCCCCATTCCCAGTCCGGCGGACGAAGTTGGCCAGCCCCTCCCCCCAAGGCTATAGCCCACCCGTTTTTTGGCCATTTTTCTGCTGGGGGGTTTGGGTGCGCCGACCTTCGGGCGGTTATTTTTGGGCACGGCTGTGGCCGCGGCCTATTTTTGGCACGCGGAGGCCGCTCGCAATGTCTCGCCCCATTCCGAGTCCGGCGGACGAAGTTGGCCAGCCCCTGCCCCCAAGGCTATAGCCCACCCGTTTTTTGGCCATTTTTCCGCTGGACGAACTTGGCGCCCCGGCCTTCGGGCGGTGATTTTTGGGCGCGGCTGTGGCCACGGCCTATTCTTGGCACGCGGAGGCCGATCGCAAAGTCTCGCCCCATTCCGAGTCCGGCGTACGAAGTTGGCCAGCCCCTCCCCCCAAGGCTATAGCCCACCCGTTTTTTGGCCATTTTTCCGCTGGACGAACTTGGCGCCCCGGCCCTCGGGCAGTGATTTTTGGGCGCGGCTGTGGCCACGGCCTACTTTTGGCTCGCGGAGGCCGATCGTAAAGTCTCGCCCCATTCCGAGTCCGGCGTACGAAGTTGGCCAGCCCCTCCCCCCAAGGCTATAGCCCACCCGTTTTTTGGCCATTTTTCCGCTGGACGAACTTGGCGCCCCGGCCTTCGGGCGGTGATTTTTGGGCGCGGCTGTGGCCACGGCCTATTTTTCGCACGTGGAGGCCGATCGCAAAGTCTCGCCCCATTCCGAGTCCGGCGTACGAAGTTGGCCAGCCCCTGCCCCCAAGGCTATAGCCCACCCGTTTTTTGGCCATTTTTCCGCTGGACGAACTTGGTGCCCCGGCCTTCGGGCGGTGATTTTTGGGCGCGGCCGTGGCCACGGCCTATTTTTCGCACGCGGAGGCCGATCGCAAAGTCTCGCCCCATTGCGAGTCCGGCGGACGAAGTTGGCCAGCCCCTCCCCCCAAGGCTATAACCCACCCTTTTTTTTGCCATTTTTCCGCTGGACGACCTTGGCGCCCCGGCCTTGGGGCTGTTATTTTTGGGCGCAGCTATGCCCGCGGCCTATTTTTGGCACACGGAGGCACCTCACAAAATCTCGCGCCATTCCGAGTCCGGCGGACGAAGTTGGCCAACCCCACCCCCCAAGGCTATAGCCCAGCCGGTTTTGTGGCCATTTTCCGCTGGACGAACTTGGCGCCCCGGCGTTCGGGGGGGTATTTTCGGGCGCGGCTGTGTCCGCGGCCTATTTTTGGCACATGGAGGTGCCTCGCAAAGTCTCGCGCCATTCCGAGTCCGGAGGACGAAGTTGGCCGGCCCCATCCCCCATGGCTATAGCCCACCCGTTTTTGTGGCCATTTTCCGCTGGACGAACTTGGCGCCCCGGCCTTCGGGCGGGTATTTTTGGGCGCGGCTGTGCCCACGGCCTATTTTTAGCACACGGAGGCGCCTCGTAAAGTCTCGCGCCATTCCGAGCACGACGAACGAAGTTGGCCAGCCCCACCCCCCAAGGCTATAGGTCACCCGTTTTTGTGGCCTTTTTCTGCTGGACGAACCTGGCGCCGCGGCCTTCGAGCAGGTATTTTTGTGCGCGGCCGTGTCCGCGGCCTATATTTGGCACACGGAGGTGCCTCGCAAACTCTCGCGCCATTCCGAGTCCGGCGGACGAAGTTGGACAGCCCCACCCCCCAAAGCTATAGCCCACCCGTTTTTGTGGCCTTTTTCCTCTGGACGAACTTGGCGCCTCGGCCTTCGGGTGGTTATTTTTTGGCGCGGCTGTGCCCGGGGCCTATTTTTGGTACACGAAGGCCGCTCGCAAAGTCTCGCGCCATTCCGAGCCCGGCGGACGAAGTTGGCCAGCCCCACCCCCCAAGGCTATAGCCCACCCGTTTTTGCGGCCTTTTTCCGCTGGACGAACTTGGCGCCCCGGCCTTCGGTCGGTTATTTTTGGGCGAGGCTTTGCCCGCGGCCTATTTTTGGCACACGGAGGCCCCTCGCAAAGTCTCGCGGCATTCCGAGTCCGGCGGACGAAGTAGGCCAGCCCCACCCCCATAGTCTATAGCCCACTCGATTTTGCGGCCTTTTTCCGCTGGACGAACTTGGCGCCCCGGCCTTCGGGCAATTATTTTTGGGCGCGGCTGTGCCCGGGGCCTATTTTTGGCACACAGAGGATGCTCGCAAAGTCTCGCGCCATTCCGAGTCCGGCGGACGAAGTTGGCCAGCCCCACCCCCCAAGGCTATAGCCCACCCGTTTTTGTGGCCTTTTTCCGCTGGACGAAATTGGCGCCCCGGCCTTCGGTCGGTTATTTTTGGGCGCGGCTGTGTATGGGGCCTATTTTTGGCACACGGAGGCCGCTCGCAAAGTCTCGCGCCATTCCGAGTCCGGCGGACGAAGTGGGCCAGCCCCACCCCCCAAGGCTATAGCCCACCCGTTTTTGTGGCCTTTTTCCGCTGGACGAACTTGGCTCCCCGGCCTTCGGGCGGTTATTTTTGGGCGCGGCTGTGCCCGGGGCCTATTTTTGGCACGGAGGCTGCTCACAAAGTCTCGCGCCATTCCGAGTCCGGCGGACGAAGTTGGCCAGCCCCACCCCCCAAGGCTATAGCCCACTTGTTTTTGTGGCCATTTTCCGCTGGACGAACTTGGAGCCCCGGCCTTCGGGCGGTTATTTTTGGGCGCGGCTGTGTATGGGGCCTATTTTTGGCACACGGAGGCCGCTCGCAAAGTCTCGCGCCATTCCGAGTCCGGCGGACGAAGTGGGCCAGCCCCACCCCCCAAGGCTATAGCCCACCCGTTTTTGTGGCCTTTTTCCGCTGGACGAACTTGGCGCCCTGGCCTTCGGGCGGTTATTTTTGGGTGCGGCTGTGCCCGGGGCCTATTTTTAACACACGGAGGCCGCTCGCAAAGTATCGCGCCATTCCGAGTCCGGGGGACGAAGTTGGCCAGCCCCACCCCCCCAAGGCTATAGCCCACCCGTTTTTGTGGCCATTTTCGGCTGGACGAACTTGGCGCCCCGGCCTTCGGGCGGTTATTTTTGGGTGTGGCTGTGCCCGGGGCCTATTTTTGGCACACGGAGGATGATCACAAAGTCTCGCGCCATTCCGAGTCCGGCGGACGAAGTTGGCCAGCCCCACGCCCCAAGGCTATAGGCCACCCGTTTTTGTGGCCTTTCTCCACTGGACGAACTTGGCGCCCCGGCCTTCGGGCGGTTATTTTTGGGCGCGGCTGTGCATGGGGCCTATTTTTGGCACACGGAGGCTGCTCGCAAAGTCTCGCGCCATTCCGAGTCCTGCGAATGAAGTTGGCCAGCCCCACCCCCCAAGGATATAGCCCACCCGTTTTTGTGGCCTTTCTCCGCTGGACGAACTTGGCACCCCGGCTTTCGGGCGGTTATTTTTGGGCGCGGCTGTGCATGGGGCCTATTTTTGGCACACGGAGGCTGCTCGCAAAGTCTCGCGCCATTCCGAGTCCTGCGGATGAAGTTGGCCAGCCCCACCCCCCAAGGCTATAGCCCACCCGTTTTTGTGGCCTTTTTCCGCTGGACGAACTTGGCGCCCCGGCCTTCGGGCGGTTATTTTTGGGCGCGGCTTTGGCCGCGGCCGATTTTATGCACACAGAGGCCCCTCGCAAAGTCTCGTGGCATTCCGAGTCCGGCGGACGAAGTCGGCCAGCCCCACCCCCCAAGGCTATAGCCCACCCGTTTTATGGACTTTTTCCGCTGGACGAACTTGGCGCCGCGCCTTCGGCCGGTTATTTTGGGCGGGGCTGTGCCGGGGGCCTATTTTGGCACACGGAGGCCGCTCGCAAAGGTTCGCGCCATTCCGAGTCCGGCGGACGAAGTGGGCCAAGCCCACCCCCAAGGCTATAGCCCACCCGTTTTTGTGGCTTATCTCCGCTGGACGAACGTGGCGCGCGCCGGCCTTGGGTGGTTATTTTTGGGCGCGGCTGTGCCCGGGGCCTCTTTTTGGCACACGGAGGTTGCTCGCAAAGTCTCGCGCCATTCCGAGTCCGGCGGACGAAGTTGGTCAGCCCCACCCCCCAAGGCTATAGCCCACCCGTTTTTCTGGCCTTTTTCCGCTGCACGAACTTGGGGCCCCAGACTTCGGGCAGTTAGTTTTGGGCGCGTCTGTGCCCGGGGCCTATTTTTCGCACACGGAGACCGCTCGCAAATACTCGCGCCATTCCTAGTCCGACGGACGAAGGTGGCCAACCCCACCCCCCAAGGCTATAGCCCACCCGTTTTTCTGGCCTTTTTCCGCTGGACGAACTTGGCGCCCCGTCCTTTGGGCGGTTATTTTTGGGTGCGGCTGTGCCCGGGGCCTATTTTTGGCACACGGAGGCCGCTCGCAAAGTCTCGCGCCATTCCGAGTGCGGCGGACGAAGTGGGCCAGGCCCACCCCCCAGGGCTATAGCCCACCCGTTTTTGTGACCTTTTTCCGCTGGACGAACTAGGCGCCCCGGCCTTTCGGTGGTTATTTTTGGGCGTGGCTTTGCCCGGGGCCTATTTTTGGCACACGGAGGCCGCTCGCAAAGTCTCGTGCCATTCCGAGTTCGGCGGACGAAGTTTGCCAGGCCCACCCCCCAAGGCTATAGCCCACCCATTTTTGTGGCCTTTTTCCGCTGGACGAACTTGGCGCCCCGGCAATAGGGCGGCTATTTTTGGGTACGGCTGTGCCCGGGTCCTATTTTTGGCACACGGAGGCCGCTCGCAAAGTCTCGTGCCATTCCGAGTTCGGCGGACGAAGCTTGCCAGGCCCACCCCCCAGGGCTATAGCCCACCCGTTTTTGTGGCCTTTTTCCGCTGGACGAACTTGGCAACCCGGCCTTCGGGCGGTTATTTTTGGGCACGGCAGTGCCCGCGGCCTATTTTTGGCAAACGGGGGCCGCTCGCAAAGTCTCGCGCCATTCCGAGTCCGGCGGACGAAGTTGGCCAGCCCCACCCCCCAAGGCTATAGCCCACCCGTTTTTGTGGCCTTTTTCCGCTGGACGAACTTGGCGCCCCGGCCTTCGGGCGGTTATTTTTGTACGCGGCTGTGTCCGGGGCCTAGTTTTGGCACACGAAGGCCGCTCGCAAAGTCTCGCGCCATTCCGAGTCCGGCGGACGAAGTGGGCCAGCCCCACCCCCCAAGGCTATAGCCCACCCGTTTTTGTGAGCTTTTTCCGCTTGACGAACTTGGCGCCCCGGCCTTTCGGTGGTTATTTTTGGGCGCGGCTGTGCCCTGGGCCTATTTTTGGCACACGGAGGCCGCTCGCAAAGTCTTGCGCCATTCCGAGTCCGGGGGACGAAGTTGGCCAGCCCCACCCCCCAAGGCTAGAGCCCACCCGTTTTTGTGACCTTTTTCCGCTGGACGAACTTGGCGCCCCGGCCTTTGGGCAGTTATTTTTGGGCACGGCTGTGCCCGGGGCCTTTTTTTGGCACATGGAGACCGCTCACAAAGTCTGGCGCCATTCCAATTCCGGCGGACGAAGTCGGCCAGACCCACCCCCCAAGGCTATAGCCCACCCGTTTTTGTGGCCTTTTTCCGCTGGACGAACTCGGCGCCCCAGCCTTAGGGCGGCTATTTTTGGGTGCGGCTGTGACCGGGTCCTATTTTTGGAACACGGAGGCCGCTCGCAAAGTCTCGCGCCATTCCGAGTTCGGCGGACGAAGTTTGCCAGGCCCACCCCCCAGGGCTATAGCCCACCCGTTTTTGTGGCCTTTTTCCGCTGGACGAACTTGGCAACCCGGCCTTCGGGCGGTTATTTTGGGCACGGCAGTGCCCGCGCCTATTTTGGCAGCAAGGAAGCCGCCGCAAAGTCTCGCGCCATTCCGAGTCCGAGGCGGACGAAGTGGGCCAGCCCCACCCCCAAGGCTTTAGCCCAACCGTTTTTGTGGGCTTTTTCCGCTTGACGAACTTGGCGCCCCGGCCTTCGGGTGGTTATTTTTGGCGCGGCCGTGCCCGGGCCTATTTTGGCACACGGAGGCCGCTCGCAAAGTCTTGCGCCATTCCGAGTCCGGGGACGGGTTGGCCAGCCCCACCCCCAAGGCTAGAGCCCACCCGTTTTGTGACCTTTTTCCGCTGGACGAACTTGGCGCCCGGCCTTCGGGCGGTTATTTTTGGGCGCGGCTGTGTCGGGGGCTTATTTTGGCACACGGCGGCCGCTCGCAAAGTCTCGCGCCATTCCGAGTCCGGCGGACGAAGTTGGCCAGCCCCACCCCCGAAGGCTATAGCCCACCCGTTTTTGTGGCCCTCTTCCGCTGGACGAATTTGGCGCCCCGGCCTTCGGGCGGTTATTTTTGGGCGCGGCTGTGCCCGGGGCCTAGTTTTGGCACACGGAGGCTGCTCGCAAAGTCTCGCGCCATTCCGAGCCCGGCGGACGAAGTTGGACAGCCCTACCCCCCAAGGCTATAGCCCACCCAATTTTTGGGCCTTTTTCCATTGGACGAACTTGGTGCCGCGGCCTTCGGGCGGTTATTATTGGGCGCGGCTGTGCCCGGGGCCTATTTTTTGCACACGGATGGCGTAGGTAAAGTCTCGCGCCATTCCGAGTCCGGCGGACGAAGTTGGCCAGCCCCACCCCCCAAGGCTATAGACCACCCATTTTTGGGGCCTTTTTCCGCTGGACGAACTTGGCGCCGCGGCCTTCGGTCGGTTATTTTTGGGCGCGGCTGTGCCCGTGGCCTATTTTTGGCACACGGAGGCTGCTCGCAAAGTCTCGCGCCATTCCGAGTCCGGCGGACGAAGTTGGCCAGCCCCACCCCCCAAGGCTATAGCCCTCTTGTTTTTGTGGCCTTTTTACGCTGGACGAACGTGGCGCCCCGGCCTTCGGGCGGTTATTTTTGGGTACGGCTGGGCCCGGGGCCTATTTTTGGCAGACGGAGGCCGCTCGCAAAGTCTCGCGCCATTCCGAGTCCGGCGGACGAAGTTGGCCAGCCCCACCCCCCAAGGCTATAGCCCACCCGTTTTTGTAGCCTTTTTCCGCTGGACGAACTTGGCGCCCCGGCCTTCGGGCGGTTATTTTTGGACGCGGCTGTGTCCGCGGCCTATTTTTGGCACACGGCGGCCGCTCGTAAAGTCTCGCGCCATTCCGAGTTCGGCGGACGAAGTTGGCCAGCCCCACCCCCCAAGGCTATAGCCCAGCCGTTTTTGTGGCCCTCGTCCGCTGGACGAACTTGGCGCCCCGGCCTTAGGGCGGCTATTTTTGGGCGCGGCTGTGCCCGGGTCCTATTTTTGGCACACGGATGCCGTTCGCAAAGTCTTGCGCCATTCCGAGTCCGGCGGACGAACTTGGCCAGCCCCACCCCTCAAGGTATAGCCCGCCCGTTTTTGTGGCCTTTTTCCGCTGGACGAACTTGGCGCCCCGGCCTTCGGGCGGTTATTTTTGGGCGCGGCTGTGCCCGGGGATTATTTTTGGCACATGGAGGCCGCTCGCAAAGTCTCGCTCCATTCCGAGTCCGGCGGACGAAGTTGGCCAACCCCACCCCCCAAGGCTATAGCCCACCCGTTTTTGTGGCCTTTTTCCGCTGGACGAACTTGGCGCCCTGGCGTTTGGGCGTGGCTGTGTCCGGGGCCTATTTTTGGCACACGTAGGCCTCTCGCAAAGTCTCGCGCCATTCCGAGTCCGGCGGACGAAGTTGGCCAGCCCCACCCGCCAACGCTATAGCCCACCCGTTTTTGTGGCCTTTCACCGCTGGACGAACTTGGCGCCCCGGCCTTCGGGTGGTTATTTTTGGGCACGGATGTGTATGGGGCCTGTTTTTGGCACACGTAGGCTGATCGCAAAGTCTCACGCCATTCCGAGTCCGGCGGATGAAGTTGGCCAGCCTCTCCCCCCAAGGCTATAGCCCACCCGTTTTTTGGCCATTTTTCCGATGGGGGGTTTGGACGCGCCGAACTTCGGGGTTTATTTTTGGGCGCGGCTGTGCCCGCGGCCTATTTTTGCACTCGGCGGCCACTGCAAAGTCTCGCCCCATTCCGAGTCCGCGGACGAAGTTGGCCAGCCCCTCCCCCCAAGGCTATAGCCCACCCGTTTTTTGGCCATTTTTCCGCTGGGGGGTTTGGGCGCGCCGACCTTCGGGGGGTTATTTTTGGGCGCGGCTGTGCCCGTGGCCTATTTTTGGCACGCGGAGGCTGCTCGCAAAGTCTCGCCCCATTCCGAGTCCGGCGGACGAAGTTGGCCAGCCCCTCCCCCCAAGGCTATAGCCCACCCGTTTTTTTGAAATTTTTCCGCTTGACGTAATTGGCGGCCCGGCCTTCGGGCGGTTATTTTTGTGCTCGGCAGTTCCCGCGGCCTATTTTTGGCACTCGGAGGCCGTTCGCAAAGTCTCGCCCCATTCCTAGTCCGGCGGACGAAGTGGGCCGGCCCCTCCCCCCAAGGCTATAGCCCACCCGTTTTTTTGCCATTTTTCCGCTGGTCGAAGATGGCGCCCCTGCAATCGGGCGGTTATTTTTGTGCGCGGCTGTGGCCTAGGCCTATTTTTGGCATACGGAGGCCGCTTGGAAAGTCTTGCCCCATTCCGAGTTCGGCGGACGAAGTTGGCCAGCCCCTCCCCCCAAGGCTATAGTGCACCCGTTTTTTTGCCATTTTTCCGCTGGGGGGTTTGGGCGCGCCGACAGTCGGGGGGTTATTTTTGGGCGCGGCTGTGTCCGTGGCCTATTTTTGGCATGCGGAGGCCGCTCGCAAAGTCTCACCCCATTCCGAGTCCGGCGGACGAAGTGGGCCAGCCCCTCCCCCCAAGGCTATAGCCCACCCGTTTTTTGGCCATTTTTCCGCTGGGGGGTTTCAGCGCGCCTACCTTCGGCGGGTTATTTTGGGCGCGGCTGTGTCCGCGGCCAAATTTTTGTCTGCGGAGGCCGCTCGCAAAGTCTCACCCCATTCCGAGTCCGGCGGACGAAGATGGCCAGCCCCTCCCCCCAAGGCTATAGCCCACCCCTTTTTTGGCCATTTTTCCGCTGGACGAACTTGGCGCCCCGGCCTTCGGGCGGTTATGTTTGGGCGCGACTGTGCCTGCAGCCTATTTTTGGCACGCGGAGGCCGCTCACAGAGTCTCGCCCCATTCCGAGTCCGCCGGACGAAGTTGGCCAGCCCCTCCCCCCAACGCTATAGCCCACCCGTTTTTTGGCCATTTTTCCGCTGGACGAACAAGGCGCCCTGGCCTTCGGGCGGTTATGTTTGGGCGGGACTGTGCCTGCAGCCTATTTTTGGCACGCGGAGGCCGCTCGCAAAGTCTTGCCCCATTCCGAGTCCGCCGGACGAAGTTGGCCAGCCCCTCCCCCCAACGCTATAGCCCAACCGTTTTTTGGCCATTTTTCCGCTGGACGAACTTGGCGCCCCAGCCTTCGGGCAGTTATTTTTGGGCGCGGCTGTGCCCGCGGCCTATTTTTGGCATACGGAGGCCGCTCGCAAAGTCTTACCCCATTCCGAGTCCGGCGGACGAAGTTGGCCAGCCCCTCCCCCCAAGGCTATAGTCCACCCGTTTTTTTGCCATTTCTCCGCTGGGGGGTTTGGGCGCGCCGACCGTCGGGGGGTTATTTGTTGGCGCGGCTGTGCCCGTGGCCTATTTTTGGCACGCGGAGGCCGCTCGCAAAGTTTCGCCCCATTCCGAGTCCGGCGGACGAAGTTGGCAGCCCCCCCCCCCCAAGGCTATAGGCCACCCGTTTTTTGGCCATTTTTCCGCTGGGGGGTTTGGACCCGCCGACCTTCGGGGGGTTATTTTTGGGCGTGGCTGTGTCCACGGACAATTTTTGGTACGCGGAGGCCGCTCGCAAAGTGTCTCCCCATTCCGAGTCCGGGGGACGAAGTTGGCCAGCCCCTCCCCCCAAGGCTATAGCCCTCCCGTTTTTTGGCCATTTTTCCGCGGCACGAACTTGGCGCCCCGGCCTTCGGGCGTTTATTTTTGGGCGCGGCTGTGCCCACGGCCTATTTTTGGCACACGGAGGCCTCTCGCAAAGTCTCGCACCATTCCGAGTCCGGCGGACGAAGTTGGCCAGCCCCTCCCCCCATGGCTATAGCCCACCCGTTTTTTGGCCATTTTTCCGCTGGGGGGTTTGGGCGCTCCGACCTTCGGGCGGTTATTTTTGGGTGCGGCTGTGCCCGTGGCCTATTTTTGGTACACGGAGGCCGCTCACAAAGTCTCGCCCCATCCCGAGTCCGGCGGACGAAGTTGGCCAGCCCCTTCCCCCATGGCTATAGCCCTCCCGTTTTTTGGCCATTTTTCCGCTGGGGGGTTTGGGCGCAACGACCTTCGGGGGGTTATTTTTGGGCGTGGCTGTGCGCGCGGCCTATTTTTGGTACGCGGAGGCCACTCGCAAAGTCTCGCCGCATTCCGAGTCCGGCGGACGAAGTGGGCCAGCCCCTCCCCTCAAGGCTATAGCCCACCCGTGTTTTGGCCATTTTTTTCCGCTGGGGGGTTTGGGCGCAACGACCTTCGTGGGGTTATTTTTTGACGCGGCTGTGCCCGCGGCCTATTTTTGGTACGCGGAGGCCGCTCGCAAAATATCGCCCCATTACGAGTCCGGCGGACGAAGTGGGCCAGCCCCTCCCCCCAAGGCTATAGCCCACCCGTTTTTTGGCCATTTTTCCGTTGTACGAACTTGGCGCCCCGGCCTTCGGGCGGTTATTTTTGTGCGCGGCTGTGCCCGCGGCCTATTTTTGGCACGCGGAGGCCGTTCGCACAGTCTCGCCCCATTCCGAGTCCGGCGGACGAAGTTGGCCAGCCCCTCCCCCCAAGGCTATAGCCCACCCGTTTTTTGGCCATTTTTCCGCTGGACGAACTTGGCGCCCCGGCCTTCGGACGGTTATTTTTGGGCGCGGCTGTGCCCACGGCCTATTTTATGCACGCGGAGGCCGCTCGCAAAGTCTTACCCCTTTCCGAGTCCGGCGGACGAAGTTGGCCAGCCCCTCCCCCCAAGGCTATAGCCCACTCGTTTTTTGGCCATTTTTCCTCTGGACGAACTTGGCGCCCCGGCCTTCGGGCGGTTATTTTTGGGCGCGGCTGTGCCCACGGCCTATTTTTGGCCTGCGGAAACCGCTCGCAATGTCTTACCCCATTCCGAGTCCGTCGGACGAAGTGGGCCCGCCCCTCCCCCCAAGGCTATAGCCCACCCGTTTTTGGCCATTTTTCCGCCGGACGAACTTGACGCCCCCGGCCTTCGGGCGGTTATTTTTTGGTACGGCTGTGTCCGCGGCCTATTTTTGGCACACGGAGGCTGCTCCCAAAGTCTCGCCCCATTCCGAGTCCGGCGGACGAAGTTGGCCAGCCCCTCCCCCCAAGGCTATAGCCCACCCGTTTTTTAGCCATTTTTCCGCTGGGGGGTTTGGGCGCGCCGACCTTTGGGCGGTTATTTTTGGGCGTGGCTGTGCCCGTAGCCTATTTTTGGCACGCGGTGGCCGCTCACAAAGTCTCGCCCCATTCCGAGTCCGGCGGACGAAGTGGGCCAGCCCCTCCCCCCAAGGCTATAGCCCACCCGTTTTTTGGCCATTTCTCCGCTGGACGAACTTGGCGCCCCGGCCTTCGGACGGTTATTTTTGGACGCGGCTGTGACGACGGCCTATTTTATGCACGCGGAGGCCGCTCGCAAAGTCTTACCCCATTTCGAGTCCGGCGGACGAAGTGGGCCAGCCCCTCCCCCCAAGGCTATAGCCCACCCATTTTTTGGCCATTTTTCCTCTGGGCGAACTTGGCGCTCCCGCCAGGCGGTTATTTTTCAGGCGCGGCTGTGCCCACGGCCTATTTTTGGCATGCGGAAACCGCTCGCAATGTCTTACCCCATTCCGAGTCCGTCGGACGAAGTGGGCCCGCCCCTCCCCCCAAGGCTATAGCCCACCTGTTTTTTGGCCATTTTTCCGCCGGACGAACTTGTCGCCCTGGCCTTTGGGCTGTTATTTTTGGGCGCGGCTGTGCCCGCGGCCTATTTTTGGCACGCGGAGGCCGCCCGCAAAGTCTCGCCCCATTCCGAGTCCGGCGGACGAAGTTCGCCAGCCGCTTCCCCCAAGGCTATAGCCCACCCGTTTTTTGGCCATTTTTCCGCTGGGCGGTTTGGGCGCGTCGACCTTCGGGCGGTTATTTTTGGGAGCGGCTGTGCCCGCGGGCTAATTTTGGCACGCAGAGGCCGCTCGCAAAGTCTCCTCCCATTCCGAGTCCGGCGGACGAAGTTGGCCAGCCCCTCCCCCCAAGGCTATAGCCCACCCGTTTTTTGGCCATTTTTCCGCTGGGGGGTTTGGGCACGCCAACCTTCGGGCGGTTATTTTTGGGCATGGCCATGCCCGTAGCCTATTTTTGGCATGCGGAGGCCGCTCGCAAAGTCTCGCCCCATTCCGAGTCCGGCGTTTGAAGTTGGCCAGCCCCTCCCCCCAAGGATATAGCCCACCCTTTTTTTGGCCATTTTTCCGCTGGACAAACTTGGCGCCCCGGCCTTCGGGCGGTTATTTTTTACGCGGCTTTCCCGCGGCCTATTTTTGGCACGCTGATGCAGCTCGCACAGTCTCACCCCATTCCGAATCCGGCGGACGAAGTTGGCAAGCCCCTCTCCCCAAGGCTATAGCCCACCCGTTTTTTGGCCATTTTTCCGCTGGGGGGTTTGGGCGCGCCGACCATCGGGCGGTTATTTTTTGGCGCAGCTCTCCCCGCGGCCTATTTTTAGCACGCGGAGGCAGCTCGCAAAGTCTCGCCCCATTCCGAGTCCGGCGGACGAAGTTGGCCAGCCCCCCCCCCCAAGGCTATAGGCCACCCGTTTTTTGGCCATTATTCCGCTGGACGAACTTGGCGCCCCGGCCTTCGGGCGGTTATTTTTTGGCGCGGCTGTGCCCGCAGCCTATTTTTGGCACACGGAAGCCGCTCGCAAAGTCTCGCCCCATTCCGAGTCCTGCGGACGAAGTTGGCCAGCCCTTCCCCCCAAGGCTATAGCCCACCCGTTTTTTGGCCATTTTTCCGCTGGACGAACTTGGCGCCCCGGCCTTCGGGCGGTTAATTTTGGGCGCGGCTGTGCCCAAGGCCTATTTTTGGCACGGGAGGCCGCTCGTAAAGTCTCGCCCCATTCCGAGTCCGCCGGACGAAGTGGGCCGGCCCCTCCCCCCAAGGCTATAGCCCACCCGTTTTTTGGCTACTTTTCCGCTAGACGAACTTGTCGCCCCGGCCTTCGGGCGGTTATTTTTGGGCGCGGCTGCGCCCGCGGCCAATTTTTGGCATGGGAGGCCGCTCGCAAAGTCTCGCCCCATTCCGAGTCCGGCGGATGAAGTTGGCCGGCCCCTCCCCCCAAGGCTATAGCCCACCCGTTTTTTGGCCATTTTTCCGCTGGGGGGTTTGGGCGCGCCGACCTTCGGGCGGTTATTTTTCGGCGCGGCTGTCCCCGCGGCCTATTTTTGGCACGCGGAGGCCGCTCGCAAAGTCTCGCCCCATTCCGAGTCCGGCAGACGAAGTAGGCCAGCCCCCCCCCCCCAAGGCTATAGCCCACCCGTTTTTTGGCCATTTTTCCGCTGGACGAACTTGGCGCCCCGGCCTTCGGGCGGTTATTTTTTTGCGCGGCTGTGCCCGCGGCCTATTTTTGGCACACGGAGGCCGCTCGCAAAGTCTGGCCCCATTCCGAGTCCGGCGGACGAAGTTGGCCAGCCCTTCCCCCCAAGGCTATAGCCCACCCGTTTTTTGGCCATTTTTCCGCTGGACGACCTTGGCGCCCCGGCCTTTTGGCGGTTATTTTTGGGTGCGGCTGTGTCCGCGGCCAATTTTTGGCACGCGGAGGCGGCTCGCAAAGTCTCGCCCCATTCCGAGTCCGGCGGACGAAGTTGTCCAGCCCCTCCCCTCAAGGCTATAGCCCACCCGTTTTTTCGCCATTTTTACGCTGGGAGGTTTGGGCGCCCCGGCCTTTGGGGGGTTATTTTTGGGCGCGGCTGTGCCTGCAGCCTATTTTTGGCATGCGGAGGCCGCTCGCAAAGTCTCGCCCCATTCCAAGTCCGGCGGACGATGTTGGCCAGCCCCTCCCCCCAAGGCTATAGCCCACCCGTTTTTTGGCCATTTTTCCGCTGGGGGGTTTGGGCACGCCAACCTTCGGGCGGTTATTTTTGGGCACGGCCATGCCCGTAGCCTATTTTTGGCATGCGGAGGCCGCTCGCAAAGTCTCACCCCATTCCGAGTCCGGCGTTTGAAGTTGGCCAGCCCCTCCCCCCAAGGATATAGCCCACCCTTTTTTTGGCCATTTTTCCGCTGGACAAACTTGGCGCCCCGGCCTTCGGGCGGTTATTTTTGGCGCGGCTTTCCCGCGGCCTATTTTTGGCACGCTGATGCAGCTCGCAAAGTCTCGCCCCATTCCGAATCCGGCGGACGAAGTTGGCCAGCCCCTCCCCCCAAGGCTATAGCCCACCCGTTTTTTGGCCATTTTTCCGCTGGACGAACTTCGCGACCCGGCCTTCGGGCAGTTATTTTTGGGTGCGGCTGTGCCCGCGGCCTATTTTTGGCACACGGAGGCCGCTCGCAAAGTCTTGTCCCATTCCGAGTCCGGCGGACGAAGTACGCCAGCCCCTTCCCCCAAGGCTATAGCCCACCAGTTTTTTGGCCATTTTTCCGCTGGACGAACTTGGTGCCCCGGCCTTCGGGCAGTTATTTTTGGGCGCGGCTGTGCCCGCGGCCTATTTTTGGCACGCGGAGGCCGCTCGTAAAGTCTCGCCCCATTCCGAGTCCGGCGGACGAAGTTGGCCAGCCCATCCCCCCACGGCTATAGCCCACCCGTTTTTTGGCCATTTTTCCGCTGGACGAACTTGGCGCCCCCGCCTTCGGGCGGTTATTTTTGGGCGCGGCTGTGCCCGCGGCCTATTTTTGGCACGCGGAGGCCTCTCGCAAAGTCTCGCCCCATTCCGAGTCCGGCGGACGAAGTTGGCCAGCCCATCCCCCCACGGCTATAGCCCACCCGTTTTTTGGCCATTTTTCCGCTGGACTAACTTGGCGCCCCCGCCTTCGGGCGGTTATTTTTGGGCGCGGCGGTGCCCGTGTCCTATTTTTGGCACAAGGAGGCCGCTCGCAAAGTCTCGCTCCATTCCGAGTCCGGCGGACGAAGTGGGCCAGCCCCTCCCCCCAAGGCTATACCCCACCCGTTTTTTGGCCATTTTTCCGCTGGGGGGTTTGGGCGCGCCGACCTTAGGGCGGTTATTTTTGGGCGCGGCTATGCCCGCGGCCTATTTTTGGCACGCGGACGCCGCTCGCAAAGTCTCGCCCCATTCCGAGTCCGGCGGACGAAGTTGGCCAGCCCCTCCCCCCAAGGCTGTAGCCCACCCGTTTTTTGGCCATTTTTCCGCTGGATGAACTTGGCGCCCCGGCCTTCGGGCAGTTATTTTTGGGCGCGACTGTGCCCACAGCCTATTTTTGGCACGCGGGGGCCGCTCGCAAAGTCTCGCCCCATTCCGAGTCCGGCAGACGAAGTTAGCCAGCCCCTCCTCCCAAGGCTATAGCCCACCCGTTTTTTGGCCATTTTTCCACTGGATGAACTTGGCGTACCGACTTCGGGAGGTTATTTTTGGGCGTGGATGTGCCCGCATCCTATTTTTGGCACGCGGAGGACGCTCGCAAAGTCTCACCCCATTCCGAGTCCGGCGGACGAAGTTGGCCACCCCTCCCCCCAAGGCTATAGCCCACCCGTTTTTTGGCCATTTTTCCGCTGGGGGGTTTGGACGCGCCGGCCTTCGAGTGGTTATTTTTGGGCCCGGCTGTGTCTGCGGCCTATTTTTGGCACGCGGAGGCCCCTCGCAAAGTCTCGCCCCATTCCGAGTCCGGCGGACGAAGTTGGCCAGCCCCTCCCCCCAAGGCTATAGCCCGCCCGTTTTTTGGCCATTTTTCCGCTGGGGGGTTTGGACGCGCCGGCCTTCGAGTGGTTATTTTTGGGCCCGGCTGTGTCTGCGGCCTATTTTTGGCACGCGGAGGCCCCTCGCAAAGTCTCACCCCATTCCGAGTCCGGCGGACGAAGTTGGCCAGCCCCTCCCCCCAAGGCTATAGCCCACCCGTTTTTTGGCCATTTTTCCGCTGGACGAACTTGGTGCCCCGGCCTTCGGGTAGTTATTTTTGGGCGCGGCTGTGCCCGCGGCCTATTTTTGGCACGCTGAGGCCGCTCGTAAAGTCACGCCCCATTCTGAGTCCGGCGGACGAAGTTGACCAGCCCCTCCCCCCAAGGCTATAGCCCACCCGTTTTTTGGCCATTTTTCCGCTGGGGGGTTTGCGCGCAACGACCTTTGGGTGGTTATTTTTGGGCGCGGCTGTGCCTGCGGCCTATTTTTGGCACGCGGAGGCCGCTCGCAATGTCTTGTCCCATTCCGAGTCCGGCGGACGAAGTCGGCCAGCACCTCCCCCCAAGCCTATAGCCCACCCGTTTTTTGGCCATTTTTCCGCGGGGGGTTTGGGCGCGCCGACCTTCGGTGGGTTATTTTCGGGCGTGGCTGTACCCGCGGCCTATTTTTGGCACGCGGAGGCCACTCCCGAAGTCTCGCCCCATTCCGAGTCCGGCGGACGAAGTTGGCCAGCCCCTTCCCCCAAAGCTATAGCCCACCCGTTTTTTGGCCATTTTTCCGCTGGAAAAATTGGCGCCCCGGCCTTCGGGCGGTTATTTTTGGGCGCGGCTGTGCCCTCGGCCTACTTTTGGCATGCGGAGGCCGCTCGCAAGGTCTCGCCTCATTCCGAGTCCAGCGGATGAAGTGGGCCAGCCCCTCCCCCCAAGGCTATAGCCCACCCGTTTTTTGGCCATTTTTCCGCTGGGGGGTTTGGGCGCGCCGACCTTCGGTGGGTTATTTTTGGGCGTGGCTATGCCTGTGGCCTATTTTTGGCACGCGGAGGCCACTCGCAAAGTCTCGCCCCATTCCGAGTCCGGCGGACGAAGTTGGCCAGCCCCTCCCCCCAAGGCTATAGCCCACCCGTTTTTTGGCCATTTTTCCGCTGGGGGGTTTGGGCGCGCCGGCCTTCGAGTGGTTATTTTTGGGCGCGGCTGTGTCCGCGGCCTATTTTTGGCACGCGGAGGCCACTCGGAAAGTCTCACCCCATTCCGAGTCCGGCGGACGAAGTTGGCCATCCCCTCCCCCCAAGGGTATAGCCCACCCGTTTTTTGGCCATTTTTCCGCAGGGGGGTATGGGCGCGCCGACCTTCGGGGGCCTATTTTTGGGTACGGATGTGCCAGTGGCCTATTTTTGGCACGCGGACGCCGCTCGCAAAGTCTCGCCCCATTCCGAGTCCAGCGGACGAAGTTGGCCAGCCCCTCCCCCCAAGGCTGTAGCCCACCCGTTTTTTGGCCATTTTTCCGCTGGCCGAACTTGGCGCCCCGGCCTTCGGGGGCTTATTTTTGGGCGCGGCTGTGCCAGCGGCCTATTTTTGGCACGCGGAGGCCACTCGCAAAGTCTCGCCCCATTCCGAGTCCGGCGGACGAAGTTGGCCAGCCCCTCCCCCCAAGGCTATAGCCCACCCGTTTTTTGGCCATTTTTCCGCTGGGGAGTTTGGGCGCAACGACCTTCGGGGGGTTATTTTTGGACGCGGCTGTGCCCGTGGCCTATTTTTGGCACGCGGAGGCCGCTCGCAAAGTCTCGCCCCTTTCCGAGTCCGGCGGACGAAGTGGGCCAGCCCCTGCCCCCAAGGCTATAGCCCACCCGTTTTTTGGCCATTTCTCCGCTGGACGAACTTGGCGCCCCGGACTTCGGGCGGTTATTTTTGGGCGTGGCTGTGCCCGTGGCCAATTTTTGGCACGCGGAGGCCGCTCGCAATGTCTCGCCCCATTCTGAGTCCGGCGAACGAAGTTGGCCAGCCCCTCCCCCCAAGGCTATACCCCCCCATTTTTTGTCCATTTTTCTGCTGGGGGGTTTGGGCGCGCCGACCTTCGGCGGGTTATTTTTGGGTGCGGCTGTGCCCGTGGCCTATTTCTGGCACGCGGAGGCCGCTCGCAAAGTCTCGTCCCATTCCGAGTCCGGCGGACGAAGTTGGCCAACCCCTCCCCCCAAGGCTGTAGCCCAGCCGTTTTTTGCCCATTTTTCCGCTGGACGAAATTGGTGCCTGCGGCCTATTTTGGGCACATGGAGGCCGCTCGCAAAGTCTCTCCCCATTCCGAGTCCGGCGGCGAAGTTGGCCAGCCCCTCCCCCCAAGGCTATAGCCCACCCGTTTTTTAGCCAAATTTCCGCTGGGGGGTTTGGGCGCGCCGACCATCGGGGGGTTATTTTGGGGTGCGGCTGTGCCCATGGCCTATTTCTAGCACGCGGAGGCCGCTCGCAAAGTCTCGCCCCATTCCAAGTCCGGCGGACGAAGTCGGCCGGCCCCTCCCCCCAAGGCTATAGCCCACCCGTTTTTTGGCCATTTTTCAGCTGGGGGGTTTGCGCGCAACGACGTTTGGGGGGTTATTTTTGGGTGCGGCTGTGCCCGCGGCCAATTTTTGGCACGCGGAGGCCGCTCGCAAAGTCTCGCCCCATTCCGAGTCCGGCGGACGAAGTTGGCCAGCCCCTCCCCCCAAGGCTATAGCCCACCCGTTTTTTGGCCATTTTTCCGCTGGGCGAACTTGGCGCCCCAGCCTTCGGGTGGTTATTTTTTGGCGCGGCTGTGTCTGGGGCCTATTTTTGGCACACGGAGGCTGGTCGCAAAGTCTCGCGCCATTCCGAGTCCGGCGGACGAAGTTGGCCAGCCCCACCCCCCAAGGCTATAGCCCACCCGTTTTTGTTCCCTTTTTCCACTGGACGAACTTGGCGCCCCGGCCTTCGGGCGGTTATTTTTGGGCGCGGCTGTGCCCGGGGCCTACTTTTGGCACACGGAGCCTGCTCGCAAAGTCTCGCGCCATTTCGAGTCCGGCGGACGAAGTTGGCCAGCCCCACCCCCCAAGGCCATAGCCCACCCGTTTTTGTGGCCTTTTTCCGCAGGACGAACTTGGCGCCCCGGCCTTCGGGCGGTTATTTTTGGGCGCGGCTGTGCCCGGGGCCTACTTTTGGCACACGGAGCCCGCTCGCAAAGTCTCGCGCCATTTCGAGTCCGGCGGACGAAGTTGGCCAGCCCCATCCCCCAAGGCCATAGCCCACCCGTTTTTGTGGCCTTTTTCCGCAGGACGAACTTGGCGCCCCGGCCTTCGGGCGGTCATTTTTGGGCGCGGCTGTGCCCGGGGCCTATTTTTGGCACACGGAGGCCGCTCGCAAGGTCTCGTGCCATTCCGAGTCCGGAGGACGAAGTTGGCCAGCCCCACCCCCCAAGGCTATAGCCCACCCGTTTTTGTGGCCTTTTTCCACTGGACGAACTTGGCGCCTCGGCCTTCGGGTGGTTATTTTTGGGCGCGGCTGTGCCCGGGCCCTATTTTTGGCACACGGAGGCCGCTCGCAAAGTCTCGACCCATTCCGAGTCCGGCGGACGAAGTGGGCCAGCCCCTCCCCCCAAGGCTATAGCCCACCCGTTTTTTGGCCATTTTTCCGCTGGACGAACTTGGCGCCCCGGCCTTCGGGGGGTTATTTTTGGGCGCGGCTGTGCCCGTAGCCTATTTTTGGCATGCGGAGGCAGTTCGCAAAGTCTCGCCCCATTCCGAGTCCGGCGGACGAAGTGGGCCAGCCCCTCCCCCCAAGGCTATAGCCCACCCGTTTTTTGGCCATTTTTCCGCTGGACGAACTTGGCGCCCCGGCCTTCGGGGGGTTATTTTTGGGCCCGCCTGTGCCCGCGGCCTATTTTTGGCACGCGGAGGCCGCTCGCAAAGTCTCGCCCCATTCCGAGTCCGGCGGACGAAGTTGGCCAGCCCCTCCCCACAAGACTATAGCCCACCCGTTTTTTGCTCATATTTCCGCTGGACGAACTTGGCGCCCCGGCCTTCGGGCGGTTCTTTTTGGGCGCGGCTGTGCCCGTGGCCTATTTTTGGTACGCGGAGGCCGCTCGTAAAGTCTCGCCCCATTCCGAGTCCGGCAGACGAAGTTGGCCAGCCCCTCCCCCCAAGGTTATAGCCCACACGTATTTTGGCCATTTTTCCGCGGGGGGTTTGGGCGCGCCGACCTTCGGGGGGTTATTTTTGTGCGCGGCTGTGCCCGCGGCCTATTTTTGGCACGCGGAGGCCGCTCGCAAAGTCTCGCCCCACTCTGAGTCCGGCGGACGAAGTTGGCCAATCCCTCCCCCCAAGGCTATAGCCCACCCGTTTTTTGGCCATTTTTCCGCTGGACGAACTTGGCGCCCCGGCCATCGGGGGGTTATTTTTGGGCGCGGCTGTGCCCGTGGCCTACTTTTGGCACACGGAGGCCGCTCGCAAAGTCTCGCCCCATTCCGAGTCCGGCGGACGAAGTTGGCCAGCCCCTCCCCCCAAGGCTATAGCCCACCCGTTTTTTGGCCATTTTTCCGCTGGGGGTTTTGGGCGCGCCGACCTTCGCGGGGTTATTTTTGGGCACGGCTGTGTCCGCGGCCTATTTTTGGTAAGCGGAGACCGCTCGCAAAGTCTCGCCCTATTCCGAGTCCGGCGGACGAAGTTGTCCAGCCCCTCCCCCCAAGGCTATAGCCCATCCCTTTTTTGGCCATTTTTCCGCTGGACGAACTTGGCGCCCCGGCCTTCGGTCGGTTATTTTTGGGCGCGGCTGTGGCCACGGCCTATTTTTGGCATGCGGAGACCGCTCACAAAGTCTCGCCCCATTCCGAGTCCGGCGGACGAAGTTGGCCAGCGCCTCCCCCCAAGGCTATAGCCCAGCCGTTTTTTGGCCATTTTTCCGCTGGGGGGTTTGGGCGCGCTGACCTTCGGGTGGTTATTTTTGGGTGCGGCTGTCCACGTGGCCTATTTTTGGCACGAGGAGGTCACTCGCAAAGTCTCGCCCCATTCTGAGTCCGGCGGACGAAGTTGGCCAGCCCCTTCCCCCAAGGCTATAGCCTACCCATTTTTTTGCCATTTTTCCGCTGGGGGGTTTGGGCGCGCCGACCTTCGGGCGGTTATTTTTGGGAGCGGCAGTGCCTGTGGCCTATTTTTGGCACGCGGAGGCCACTCGCAATTTCTCGCGCTATTCCGAGTCCGGCGGACGAAGTAGGCCAGCCCCTCCCCCCAAGGCTGTAGCCCACCCGTTTTTTGGCCATTTTTCCGCTGGTCGAACATGGCGCCCCGGCCTTCGGGCGGTTATTTTTGGGTACGGCTGTGACCGCGGCCTATTTTTGGTATGCTGAGGCCGCTCGCAAAATCTCACCCCATTCCGAGTCCGGCGGACGAAGTTGGCCAGCCCCTCCCCCCAAGGCTATAGCCCGCCCGTGTTTTGGCCATTTTTCCGCTGGGGGGTTTGGGCGCGCCGACCTTCGGCCGGATATTTTTGGGCGCGGCTGTGCCTGCAGTCTATTTTTGGCACGCGGATGCTGCTCGCAGAGTCTCGCCCCATTCTGAGTCCGGCGGACGAAGTTGGCCAGCCCCTCCCCCCAAGGCTATAGCCCACCCGTTTTTTGGCCATTTTTCCGCTGGGGGATTTGGGCGAAACGACATTCGGGGGGTTATTTTTGGGTACGGCTCTACCCGCGGCCTATTTATGGCACGTGGAGGCCGCTCGCAAAGTCTCGTCCCATTCCGAGTCCGGCGGACGAAGTTGGCCAGCCCCTCCCCCCAAGGATATAGCCCACCCGTTTTTTGGCCATTTTTCCGCTGGACGAACTTGGCGCCACGGCCTTCGGGCAGTTATTTTTGGGCGCGGCTGTGCCTGTGGCCTATTTTTGGCATACGGAGGCTGCTCGCAAAGTGTCGCCCCATTCCGAGTCCAGCGGACGAAGTTGGCCAGCCCCTCCCCCCAAGGTTATAGCCCACCCGTTTTTTGGCCATTTTTCCGCTAGGGGGTTTGGGCGCGCTGACCTTCGGGCAGTTATTTTTGGGCGCGGCTGTGCCCGTGGCCTATTTTTGGCACGCGGAGGCCGCTCGCAAAGTGTCGCCCCATTCCGAGTCCCGCGGACGAAGTTGGCCAGCCCCTCCCCCCAAGGCTATAGCCCACCCGTTTTTTGGCCATTTTTCCGCTGGGGGGTTTGGGCTCGCCAACCTTTGGGCGGTTATTTTTGGGCACGGCTGTGACCGTAGCCTATTTTTGGCACGCAGAGGCTGCTCGCAAAGTCTCGACCCATTCCGAGTCCGGCGGAAGAAGTTGGCCAGCCCACCACTTGTATGAGGGCAATTACCGCTGGACGAATTTTGTCGCCCCGGCCTTCGGGCGGGTATTTTTGGGGGCGGCTGTGCCCGTGGCCTATTTTTGGCACACGGATGCGCCTCGCAAAGTCTCCCGCCATTCCGAGTCCGGCGGACGAAGTAGGCCAGCCCCACCCGTTTTTGTGGCCTTTTCCGCTGGACGAATTTTGGCGCCCCGGCCTTCGGCCGTGTATTTTTGGGTGCGGCTGTGCTCGCGGCCTATTTTTGGCACATGGAGGCACCTCGCAAAGTCTCGCACCATTCCGAGTCCGTCGGACGAAGTTGGCCAGCCCCACCCCCCAAGGCTACATACACCACCCGTTTTGTGGCCTTTTTCCGCTGGACGAACTTGGCGCCCCGGCCTTCGGGCGGGTATTTTTGGGCGCGGCTGTACTCGCGGCCTATTTTTGGCACACGGAGGCGCCTCGCAAAGTCTCGCACCATTCCGAGTTCGACGGACGAAGTTGGCCAGCCCCACCCCCTAAGGCTATAGCCCACCCGTTTTTGTGGCCTTTTTCCGCTGGAAGAACTTGGCGCCCCGGCTTTCGGGCTGGTATTTTTAGACGCGGCTGTGTCCGCGGCCTATTTTTGGCACACGGAGGCGCCTCACAAAGTCTCGCGCCATTCCGAGTTCGACGGATGAAGTTGTCCAGCCCCACCCCCCAAGGCTATAGCCCACCCGTTTTTGTGGCCTTTTTCCGCTGGAAGAACTTGGCGCCCCGGTTTTCGGGCTGGTATTTTTGGACACGGCTGTGCCCGCGGCCTATTTTTGGAACACGGAGGCGCCTCGCAAAGTCTTGCACCATTCCGAGTTCGACGGACGAAGTTGTCCAGCCCCACCCCCCAAGGCTATAGCCCACCCGTTTTTGTGGCCTTTTTCCGCTGGAAGAATTTGGCGCCCCGACTTTCGGGCTGGTATTTTTGGACGCGGCTGTGCCCGCGGCCTATTTTTGGCACACGGAGGGGCCTCACAAAGTCTCGCGCCATTCCGAGTCCGGCGGACGAAGTTTGCCAGCCCCACCCCCCAAGGCTATAGCCCACCCATTTTTATGGCTTTTTTCCGCTGGACGAACTTGGCGCCCCGGCCTTCGGGCGGGTATTTTTGGGTGCGGCTGTGCCCGCGGCCTATTTTTTGTACACGGAGGGGCCTCACAAAGTCTCGCACCATTCCGAGTACGGCGGACGAAGTTGGCCAGCCCCACGCCCCAAGGCTATAGCCCACCCGTTTTTGTGGCCTTTTTCCGCTGGACGAACTTGGCGCCCCGGCCTTCGGGCGGGTATTTTTGGGTGCGGCTGTGCCCGCGGCCTATTTTTGGTACACGGAGGGGCCTCACAAAGTCTCGCGCCATTCCAGTCCAGTCCGCGGACGGTTGGCCAGCCCCACGCCCCAAGGCTATAGCCCACCCGTTTTTGTGGCCTTTTTCCTCTGGACGAACTTGGCGCCCCGGCCTTCGGGCGGGTATTTTTGGGCTCGGCCGCACCCGCGGCCTATTTTTGTCACACGGCCGCGCCTCTCTTAGTCTCGCGCCATTCCGAGTCAGGCGGACGAAGTAGGCCAGCCCCACCTGTTTTTGTGGCCTTTTTCCGCTGGACGAACTTGGCGCCACGGCCTTCGGCCGTGTATTTTTGGGTACGGCTGTGCTCGCGGCCTATTTTTGGCACACGGAGGCTCCTCGAAAAGTCTCGCGCCATTCCGAGTCCGGCAGACGAAGTTGGCCAGCCCCACCCTCCAAGGCCATAGCCCACCCATTTTTATGGCCATTTTCCGCTGGACGAAAATGGCGCCCCGGCCTTCGGGGGGTTATTTTTGGACGCGGCTGTGCCCGCGGGCTATTTTTGGCACACGGATACGCCTCGCAAAGTCTTGAACCATTACGAGTCCAGTAGGCGGAAAAGTTGGCCAGCCCTCCCCCAAGGCTATGGCCCACCCATTTTTTGGCCATTTTTCCGCTGGGGGGTTTGGGCGCGCCAACCTTCGGGAGGTTATATTTGGGCGCGGCTGTGCCCGCGGCCTATTTTTTGCACACAGAGGCCGCTCGTAAAGTCTCGCCCCATTCCGAGTCCGGCGGACGAAGTTGGCCAGCCCCTCCCCCCAAGGCTATAGCCCACCCATTTTTTGGCCATTTTTCCGCTGGACGAACTTGGCGGCCCGGCCTTCGGGCGGTTATTTTTGGGCTTGGCTGTGTCCACGGCCTATTTTTGGCATGCGGAGGCCGTTCACAAAGTCTCACCCCATTCCGAGTTCGGCGGACGAAGTTGGCGAGCCCCTCCCCCCAAGGCTATAAGCCCACCCGTTTTTTGGCCATTTTTCCGCTGGAGGGTTTGGGCGCGCCGACCTTCGGGGGATTATTTTTGGGCGCGGCTGTACCCGCGCCAAAATTTTGTCACCCGGAGGCCGCTCCTAAAGTCTTGCCCCATTCCGAGTCCGGCGGACGAAGTTGGTCAGCCCCTCCACCAAAGGCTATAGCGCACCCGTTTTTTGGCCATTTTTCCGCTGGGGGGTTTGGGTGCGCAGACCTTCGATGGGTTATTTTTGGGCGCGACTGTGCCCACGGCCTATTTTTGGCATGCGGAAGCCGCTCACAAAGTCTCACCCAATTCCGAGTCCGTCAGACGAAGTTGGCCAGCCCCTCCCCCCAAAGCTATAGCCCACCCGTTTTTTGGCCATTTTTCCGCTGGAGGGTTTGGGCGCGCCGACCTTCGGGGGGTTTTTTTTTGGCGCGGCTGGGCCCGCGGCCTATTTTTGGCACGCGAAGGCCGCTCGCAAAGTCTCGTCCCATTCCGAGTCCGGCGAACGAAGTCGGCCAGCCCTTCCCCCCATGGCTATAGCCCACCCGTTTTTTGGCTATTTTTCCGCTGGACAAACTTGGCGCCCCGGCCTTCGGGCAGTTTTTTTTGGGCGCGGCTGTGCCCGCACCCTATTTTTGGCACGCGGAGGCCGCTCGCAATGTCTCGCTCCATTACGAGTCCGGTGGACGAAGTTGGCCAACCCTGCCCCCAAGGCTATAGCCCACCCGTTTTTTGGCAATTTTTCCGCTGGGGGGTTTGGGCGCGCCGACCTTCAGGGGGTTATTTTTGGGCGCGGATGTGCCCGCGGCCTATTTTTGGCACACGGAGGCCGCTCACAAAGTATCGCCCTATTCCGAGTCCGGCGGACGAAGTTGGCCAGCCCCAGCGGAAAAATGCTATAGACCACCCGTTTTTTGGCCATTTTTCCGCTGGACTAACTTGGCGCCCCGGCCTTCGGGCGGTTATTTTTGTGCGCGGCTGTGCCCGCGGCCTATTTTTGGCACGCGGAGGCCGCTCGCAAAGTCTCGTCCCATTCCGAGTCCGGCGGACGAAGTTGGCCAGCCCCTCCCCCGAAGGCTATAGCCCACTTGTTTTTTGGCAATTTTTCCGCTGGACGAACTTGGCGCCCCGGCCTTTGGGCGGTTATTTTTGGGCAATGCTGTGCCCGCGGCCTATTTTTGGCACGCGGAGGCCGCTCGCAAAGTCTCGTCCCATTCCGAGTCCGGCGGACGAAGTGGGCCAGCCCCTCCACCCAAGGCTATAGCCCACCCATTTTTTGGCCATTTTTCCGCTGGACGAACTTGGTGCCCCGGCCTTTAGGCGGTTATTTTTGGGTGCACCTGTGCCCGCGGCCTATTTTTGGCACGCGGAGGCCGCTCGCAAAGTCTCGCCCCATTCCGAGTTCGGCGGACGAAGTGGGCCAGCCCCTCCCCCCAAGGCTATAGCCCACCCGTTTTTTGGCCATTTTTCCGCTGGACGAACTTGCGCCACGGCCTTCGGGGGGTTATTTTTGGGCGCGGCTGTGCCCGTGGCCTATTTTTGGCACACGGAGGCCGCTCGCAAAGTCTCGCCCCATTCCGAGTCCGGCGGACGAAGTTGGCCAGCCCCTCCCCCCAAGGCTATAGCCCACCCGTTTTTTGGCCATTTTTCCGCTGGACGAACTTGCGCCACGGCCTTCGGGGGGTTATTTTTGGGCGCGGCTGTGCCCGTGCCCTATTTTTGGCACACGGAGACCGCTCGCAAAGTCTCGCCCCATTCGAGTCCGGCGGACGAAGTGGGCCAGCCCCTCCCCCCAAGGCTATAGCCCACCTATTTTTTGGCCATTTTTCCGCTGGACGAACTTGGCACCCCGGCCTTTGGGCGGTTATTTTTTGGCAACGCTGTGCCCGCGGCCTATTTTTGGCACACGGAGGCCGCTCGGAAAGTCTCGCCCCATTCCGAGTCCGGCGGACGAAGTGGGCTAGCCCCTCCACCCAAGGCTATAGCCCACCCGTTTTTGTGGCCTTTTTCCGCTGGACGAACTTGACGCCCCGGCCTTCGGGCGGTTATTTTTAAGCACGGCTGTGCCCGGGGCCTATTTTTGGCACACGGAGGCCGATCGCAAAGTCTCGCGCCATTCCGAGTCCGGCGGACGAAGTGGGCCAGCCCCACCCCCCAAGGCTATAGCCCACCCGTTTTTGTTGCCTTTTCCGCTGGACGAACTAGGCGCCCCGGCCTTCGGGCGGTTATTTTTGGGCGCGGCTGTGCCTGGGGCCTATTTTTGACACACGCAGGCCGCTCGCAAAGTCTCGCGCCATTCCGAGTCCGGCGGACGAAGTGGGCCAGCCCCACCCCCCAACGGTATAGCCCACCCGTGTTTGTGGTCTTTTTCCGCAGGACGAACTTGGCGCCCCGGCCTTCGGGGGGCTATTTTTGGGGGCGATTGTGCCCGGGGCCTATTTTTGGCACACGGAGGCCGATCGCAAAGTCTCGCGCCATTCCGAGTCCGGCGGACGAAGTGGGCCAGCCCCACCCCCCAAGGGTATAGCCCACCCGTTTTTGTGGCCTTTTTCCGCAGGACGAACTTGGCGCCCCGGCCTTCGGGCGGTTATTTTTGGGCGCGGCTGTGCCCGGGGCCTATTTTTGGCACATGGAGGCCGATCGCAAAGTCTCGCGCCATTCCGAGTCCGGCGGATGAAGTGGGCCAGCCCCACCCCCCAACGGTATAGCCCACCCGTGTTTGTGGTCTTTTTCCGCAGGACGAACTTGGCGCCCCGGCCTTCGGGGGGTTATTTTTGGGGGCGATTGTGCCCGGGGCCTATTTTTGGCACACGGAGGCCGATCGCAAAGTCTCGCGCCATTCCGAGTCCGGCGGACGAAGTGGGCCAGCCCCACCCCCCAAGGGTATAGCCCACCCGTTTTTGTGGCCTTTTTCCGCAGGACGAACTTGGCGCCCCGGCCTTCGGGCGGTTATTTTTGGGCGCGGCTGTGCCCGGGGCCTATTTTTGGCACATGGAGGCCGATCGCAAAGTCTCGCGCCATTCCGAGTCCGGCGGACGAAGTGGGCCAGCCCCACCCCCCAACGGTATAGCCCACCCGTATTTGTGGTCTTTTTCCGCAGGACGAACTTGGCGCCCCGGCCTTCGGGGGGTTATTTTTGGGGGCGATTGTGCCCGGGGCCTATTTTTGGCACACGGAGGCCGATCGCAGAGTCTCGCGCCATTCCGAGTCCGGCGGACGAAGTTGCCCAGCCCCACCCCCCAAGGGTATAGCCCACCCGTTTTTGTGGCCTTTTTCCGCAGGACGAACTTGGCGCCCCGGCCTTCGGGCGGTTATTTTTGGGCACGGCTGTGCCCGGGGCCTATTTTTGGCACATGGAGGCCGATCGCAAAGTCTCGCGCCATTCCGAGTCCGGCGGACGAAGTGGGCCAGCCCCACCCCCCAACGGTATAGCCCACCCGTGTTTGTGGTCTTTTTCCGCAGGACGAACTTGGCGCCCCGGCCTTCGGGGGGTTAGTTTTGGGGGCGATTGTGCCCGGGGCCTATTTTTGGCACACGGAGGCCGATCGCAGAGTCTCGCGCCATTCCGAGTCCGGCGGACGAAGTTGCCCAGCCCCACCCCCCAAGGGTATAGCCCACCCGTTTTTGTGGCCTTTTTCCGCAGGACGAACTTGGCGCCCCGGCCTTCGGGCGGTTATTTTTGGGCGCGGCTGTGTCCGGGGCCTATTTTTGGCACACGGAGGCCGCTCGCAATGTCTTGCGCCATTCCGAGTCCGGCGGACGAAGTGGGCCAGCCCCACCCCCCAAGGCTATAGCCCACCCGTTTTTGTTGCCTTTTTCCGCTGGACAAACTTGGCGCCCCGGCCTTCGGGCGGGTATTTTTGGGTGTGGCTGTGCCCGCGGCTTATTTTTGGCACACGGAGGCGCCTCGCAAAGTCTCGCGCCATTCCGAGTCCGGCGGACGAAGTTGGCTAGCCCTACCCCCCAAGGCTATAGCCCACCTGTTTTTGTGGCCTTTTTCCGCTGGACGAACTTGGCGCCCCGGCCTTCGGGAAGGTATTTTTGGGCGCGGCTGTGCCCGCGGCCTATTTTTGGCACACAGAGGCCCCTCGCAAAGTCTCGCGCTATTCCGCGTCCCGCGTTTAAGTTGGCCAGCCCCACCCCCCAAGGCTATAGCCCACCCGTTTTTGTGGCCTTTTTCCGCTGGACGAACTTGGCGCCCCGCCTTTCGGGTGGGTACTTTTGCGCGCGGCTGTGCCCGTGGCCTATTTTTGGCACACGGAGGCACCTCGCAAAGTCTCGCGCCATTCCGAGTCCGGCGGACGAAGTTGTCCCGCCCCACCCCCCAAGGCTATAGCCCACCCGTTTTTGTGGCCTTTTTCCGCTGGACGAACTTGGCGCCCCGGCCTTCGGGCGGGTATTTTTGGGCGCGGCTGTGTCCGCGGCCTATTTTTGGCACACGTAGGCGCCTCGCAAAGTCTCGCGCCATTACGAGTTCGGCGGACGAAGCTGGCCAGCCCCACCGCCCAAGGGTATAGCCCACCCGTTTTTGTGGCCTTTTACCGCTGGACGAACTTGGCGCCCCGGCCTTCGGGTGGGTATTTTTTGGCGCGGCTGTGCCCGCGGCCTATTTGTGGCACACAGAGGCGCCTCGCAAAGTCTCGCGCCATTCCGAGTCCGCGGATTTGGTTGGCCAGCCCCACCCCACTACTCTATAGCCCACCCGTTTTTGTGGCCTTTTACCGCTGGACGAACTTGGCGCCCCGGCCTTCGGGTTGGTATTTTTGGGCGAGGCTGTGCCCGCGGCGTATTTTTGGCACACAGAGGCGACTCGCAAAGTCTCGTGCCATTCCGAGTCCGGCGGACGAAGTTGGCCAGCCCCACCCCCCAAGGCTATAGCCCACCCGTTTTTGTGGCCTTTTTCCACTGGACGAACTTGGCACCCCGGCCTTCGGGCGGGTATTTTTGGATGCGGCATTGCCTGCGGCCTATTTTTGGCACACAGAGGCGCCACGTAAAGTCTCGCGCTATTCCGAGTCCGGCGGACGAAGTTGTCCCGCCCCACCCCCCAAGGCTATAGCCCACCCGTTTTTGTGGCCTTTTACCGCTGGACGAACTTGGCGCCCCGGCCTTCGGGTGGGTATTTTTTGGCGCGGCCGTGCCCGCGGCCTATTTTTGGCACACGGAGGCACCTCGCAAAGTCTCGCGCCATTCCAAGTCCGGCGGACGAAGTTGGCCAGCCCCACCCCCCAAGGCTATAGCCCACCCGTTTTTGTGGCCTTTTTCCGCTGGACGAACTTGGCGCCCCGGCCTTCGGGCAGGTATTTTTGGGTGTGGCTGTGCCCGCGGCTTATTTTTGGCACACGGAGGTGCCTCGCAAAGTCTCGTGCCATTCCGAGTCCGGCGGACGTAGTTGGCCAGCCCCACCCCCCAAGGCTATAGCCCGCCCGTTTTTGTGGCCTTTTTCCGCAGGACGAACTTGGCGCCCCGCCCTTCGGGTGGGTTCTTTTGGACGCGGCTGTGCCCGCGGCCTATTTTTGGCACACGGAGGCGCCACGTAAAGTCTCGCACCATTCCGAGTCCGGCGGACGAAGTTGGCCAGCCCCACCCCCCAAGGCTATATAGCCCACCCGTTTTTGTTGTCTTTTTCCACTGGACGAACATGGCACCCCGGCCTTCGGGCGGGTATTTTTGGACGCGGCATTGCCCGCGTACTATTTTTGGCACACAGAGGTGCCTCGCAAAGTCTCGTGCCATTCCGAGTCCGGCAGACGTAGTTGGCCAGCCCCACCCCCCAAGGCTATAGCCCACCCGTTTTTGTGGCCTTTTTCCGCAGGACGAACTTGGCGCCCGCCTTCGGGCGGGTTTTTTTGTACGCGGCTGTGCCCGCGGACTATTTTTGGCACACGGAGGCGCCACGTAAAGTCTCGCGCCATTCCGAGTCCGGCGGACGAAGTTGTCCCGCCCCACCCCCCAAGGCTATAGCCCACCCGTTTTTGTGGCCTTTTACCGCTGGACGAACTTGGCGCCCCGGCCTTCGGGAAGGTATTTTTGGGCGCGGCTGTGCCCGCGGCCAATTTTTGGCACACGGAGGCACCTCGCAAAGTCTCGCGCCATTCCTAGTCCGGCGGACGAAGTGGGCCAGCCCCACCCCCCAAGGCTATAGCCCACCCGTTTTTGTGGCCTTTTTCCGCTGGACGAACTTGGCGCCCCGGCCTTCGGGCGGGTATTTTTGGGTGTGGCTGTGCCCGCGGCTTATTTTTGGCACACGGAGGCGCCTCGCAAAGTCTCACGCCATTCCGAGTCCGGCGGACGAAGTTGGCCAGCCCTACCCCCCAAGGCTATAGCCCACCTGTTTATGTGGTCTTTTTCCGCTGGACGAACTTGGCGCCCCGGCCATCGGGTGGGTATTTTTGGGTGCAGCTGTGCCCGTGGTTTATTTTTGGCAGACGGAGGTGCCTCGCAAAGTCTCGCACCATTCCGAGTCCGGCGGACGAACTTGGCCAGCCCCACCCCCCAAGGCTGTAGCCCACCCGTTTTTGTGGCATTTTTCCGCTGGACGAACTTGGCGCCCCGCCCTTCGGGCGGGTACTTTTGGGCGCGGCTGTGCCCACGGCCTATTTTTGGCACACGGAGGTGCCTCGCAAAGTCTCGCGCCATTTCGAGTCCGGCGGATGAAGTTGTCCCACCCCACCCCCCAAGGCTATAGCCCACCCGTTTTTTGGCCATTTTTCCGCTGGGGGGTTTTGGCACCACGACCTTCGGGCGCTTATTTTTGGGCACGGCTTTGCCCGTGGCTTATTTTTGGCACCCCGAGGCCCCTCGCAAAGTCTCGCCCCATTCCGAGTCCGGCGGACGAACTTCGCCCGCGCCCCCCACCATGGCTATAGCCCACCCGTTTTTTGGCAATTTTTCCGCTGGGGGGTTTTGGCACCAAGATCTTCGGGCGCGGCTTTTCCCGTGGCTTACTTTTGGCACCCCAAGGCCCCTCGGAAAGTCTCGCTCCATTCCGAGTCCGGCGGACGAACTTCGCCCGCGCCCCCCACCAAGGCTATAGCCCACCCGTTTTTTGGCCATTTTTCCGCTGGGGGGTTTTGGCACCACGATCTTCGGGCGCGGCTTTGCCCGCGGCTAATTTTTGGCACCCCAAGGCCCCTCGTAAAGTCTTGCCCCATTCCGAGTCCGGCGGACGAACTTTGCCCGCGCCCCCCACCAAGGCTATAGGCCACACGTTTTTGGGCCATTTTTCCGCTGGGGGGTTTTGGCACCACGACCTTCGGGCTGGGGTGTTTTTGCACCACGATCTTTGGGTGCGGCTTTGCCCACGGCTTATTTTTGGCACTCCAAGGACCCTCGCAAAGTCTCGCCCCATTCCGAGTCCGGCGGACGAACTTCGCCCGCGCCCCCCACCAAGGCTATAGCCCACCCGTTTTTGGGCCATTTTTCCGCTGGGGGGTTTTGGCACCACGACCTTCGGCGCTTATTTTTGGGCTTGTCTTTTCCCGCGGCTTATTTTTGGCACCCCTAGGCCCCTCGCAAAGTCTCGCCCCATTCCGAGTCCGGCGGACGAACTTCGCCCGCGCCCCCCACCAAGGCTATAGCCCACCCGTTTTTGGGCCATTTTTCCGCTGGGGGGTTTTGGCACCACGACCTTCGGGCGCTTATTTTTGGGCATGACTTTTCCCGCGGTTTATTTTTGGCACCCCGAGGCCCCTCGCAAAGTCTCGCCCCATTCCGAGTCCGGCGGACGAACTTCGCCCGCGCCCCCCACCAAGGCTATAGCCCACCCGTTTTTTGGCCATTTTTCCGCTGGGGGGTTTTGGCACCACGAACTTCAGGCGCTTATTTTTGGGTGCGGCTTTGCCCGCGGCTTGTTTTTGGCACCGCGAGGCCCCTCGCAATGTCTCGCCCCATTCCGAGTCCGGCGGACGAACTTCGCCCGCGCCCCCCACCAAGGCTATAGCCCACCCGTTTTTTGGCCATTTTTCCGCTGGGGGGTTTTGGCACCACGATCTTCGGGTGCTTATTTTTGGGCGCGGCTTTGCCCGTGTCTTATTTTTGGCACCCCGAGACCCCTCGCAAAGTCTCGCCCCAATCCGAGTCCGGCGGACGAACTTCGCCCTCGCCCCCCACCAAGGCTATAGCCCACCCGTTTTTTGGCCATTTTTCCGCTGGGGGGTTTTGGCACCACGACCTTCGGGCGCGGCTTTGCCTGCGGCTTATTTTTGGCGCCCCGAGGCCCCTCGCATAGTCTCGCCCCATTCCGAGTCCGGCGGACAAACTTCGCCCGCGCCCCCGACCAAGTCTATAGCGCACCCGTTTTTTGGTCATTTTTCCGCTGGGGGGTTTTGGCACCACGACCTTCAGGCGCGGCTTTGTCTGTGGCTTATTTTTGGCAGCCCGAGGCCCCTCGCAAAGTCTCGCCCCATTCCGAGTCCGGCGGACGAACATCGCCCGCGCCCCCCACCAAGGCTATAGCCCACCCGTTTTTTGTCCATTTTTCCGCTGGGGGGTTTTGGCACCACGACCTTCGGGCGCTTATTTTTGGGCACGGCTTTGCCCGCGGCTTATTTTTGGCACCCCGAGGCCCCTCGCAAAGTCTCGCCCCATTCCGAGTCCGGCGGACGAACTTCGCCCGCGCCCCCCACCAAGGCTATAGCCCACCCGTTTTTTGGCCATTTTTCCGCTGGGGGGTTTTGGCACCACGACCTTTGGGGGCGGCTTTGCCCGCGGCTTATTTTTGGCGCCCCGAGGCCCCTTGCAAAGTCTCGCCCCAATCCGAGTCCGGCGGACGAACTTCGCCCTCGCCCCCCACCAAGGCTATAGCCCACCCGTTTTTTGGCCATTTTTCCGCTGGGGGGTTTTGGCACCACGATCTTCGGGTGCTTATTTTTGGGCGCGGCTTTGCCCGTGTCTTATTTTTGGCACCCCGAGACCCCTCACAAAGTCTCGCCCCAATCCGAGTCCGGCGGACGAACTTCGCCCGCGCCCCCCACCAAGGCTATAGCCCACCCGTTTTTTGGCCATTTTTCCGCTGGGGGGTTTTTGCAGCACGATCTTCGGGCGCGGCTTTGCCCGCAGCTTATTTTAGGCACCGCGAGGACCCTCGCAAAGTCTCACCCCATTCCGAGTCCGGCGGACGAACTTCGCCCGCGCCCCCCACCAAGGCTATAGCCCACCCGTTTTTTGGCCATTTTTCCGCTGGGGGGTTTTGGCACCACGATCTTTAGGCGATTATTTTTGGGCGCGGCTTTGCCCGCTGCTTATTTTTGGCACCCCGAGGACCCTCGCAAAGTCTCGTCCCATTCCGAGTCCGGCGGACGAACTTCGCCCGCGCCCCCCACAAAGGCTATTGCCCACCCGTTTTTTGGCCCTTTTTCCGCTGGGGGGTTTTGGCAGCACGATCTTTGGGCGCTTATTTTTGGGCGCGACTTTGCCCGCAGCTTATTTTTGGCACCGCGAGGCCCCTCGCAATGTCTCGCCCCATTCCGAGTCCGGCGGACGAACTTCGCCCGCGCCCCCCACCAAGGCTATAGCCCACCCGTTTTTTGGCCATTTTTCCGCTGGGGGGTTTTGGCACCACGATCTTCGGGTGCTTATTTTTGGGCGCGGCTTTGCCCGTGTCTTATTTTTGGCACCCCGAGACCCCTCGCAAAGTCTCACCCCAATCCGAGTCCCGCGGACGAACTTTGCCCGCGCCCCCCACCAAGGCTATAGCCCACCCATTTTTTGGCCATTTTTCCGCTGGGGGGTTTTGGCACCACGATCATCTGGCGCTTATTGTTGGGCGCGGCTTTGCCCGCGGCTTATTTTTGGCACACCAAGGCCCCTCGCAAACTCTCGCCCCATTCCGAGTCCGGCGGACGAACTTCGCCCGCGCCCCCCACCAAGTGCTTTGGCCCACGCGTTTTTTGGCCATTTTTCCGCTGGGGGGTTTTGGATCCACGATCTTCGGGCGCTTATTTTTGGGCGCGACTTTGCCCGCGGCTTATTTTTGGCACCCCGAGACCCCTCGCAAAGTCTCGCCCCATTCCGAGTCCGGCGGACGAACTTCGCCCGCGCCCGCCACCAAGGCTATAGCCCACCCGTTTTTTGGCCATTTTTTCGCTGGGGGGTTTTGGCACCACGATCATCTGGCGCTGATTGTTAGGCGCGGCTTTGCCCGTGGCTTATTTTTGGCACACCGAGGCCCCACGCAAACTCTCGCCCCATTCCGAGTCCGGCGGACGAACTTCGCCCGCGCCCCCCACCAAGGCTTCGGCCCACGCCTTTTTTAGCCATTTTTTCCCCGGGGGGTTTTCGATCCACGATCTTCGGGCGCTTATTTTTGGGTACGACTTTGCCCGCGGCTTATTTTTGGCACCCCGAGGTCCCTCCCAAAGTCTCGTCCCATTCCGAGGCGCCTGGCAAAGTCTCGCGGCATTCCGAGTCCGGCGGACGAAGTTGGCCAGCCACACCCCCCAAGGCTATGGCCCACCCGTTTTTGTGGCCTTTTTCCGCTGGACGAACTTGGCGCCCCGGCCTTCGGGCGGGTATTTTTGGGCGCGGCTGTGGCCGCGGCCTATTTTTGGCACACGGAGGCTCCTCGCAAAGTCTCGCGCCATTCCGAGTCCGGCGGACGAAGTTGGCTTGCCCCACTCCCAAGGCTATAGCCCACCCGTTTTTGTGGCCTATTTCCGCTGGACGAACTTGGCGCCCCGGCATTCGGGCGGGTATTTTTGGGTGCGGCTGTGGCCGCGGCCTATTTTTGGCACACGGAGGCGCCTCGCAAAATCTCGCGCCATTCCGAGTCCGGCGGACGAAGTTGGCCTGCCCCACCCCCCAAGTCTATAGCCCACCCATTTTTGTGGCCTTTTTCCGCTGGACGAACTTGGCACCCCGGCCTTCGGGCGTGTATTTTTGGGCTCGGCTGTGCCTGCGGCCTCTTTTTGGGACACGGAGGCGCCTCGTAAAGTCTCGCGCCATTCCGAGTCCGCGGACGAAGTCGGCCGGCCCCCCCCAACAAGGCTATAGCCCACCCGTTTTTGTGGCCTTTTTCCGCTGGACGAACTTGGCGCCCCGGCCTTCGGGCGGGTATTTTTGGGCGCGACTGTGTTCACGGCCTATTTTTAGCACACGGAGGCGCCTCGAAAAGTCTCGCGCCATTCCGAGTCCGGCGGACGAAGTCGGCCAGCCCCACCCCCCAAGGCTATGGCCCACCCGTTTTTGTGGCCTTTTTCCGCTGGACGAACTTGGCGCCCCGGCCTACGGGCGGGTATTTTTGGGCACGGCTGTGCCCGCGGCCTATTTTTGGCACACGGAGGCGCCTCGCAAAGTCTCGCACCATTCTGAGTCCGGCAGACGAAGTTGGCCAGCCCCACCCCCCAAGGCTATAGCCCACCCGTTTTTGTGGCCTTTTTCCGCTGGACGAAGTTGGCGCCCCGGCCTTCGGGCGGGTATTTTTGGGCGCGGCTATGCCCGCGGCCTATTTTTGGCACACGGAGGCGCCTCGCAAAGTCTCGCACCATTCTGAGTCCGGCAGACGAAGTTGGCCAGCCCCACCCCCCAAGGCTATGGCCCACTCGTTTTTGTGGCCTTTTTCCGCTGGGCGAACTTGGCACCCCGGCCTTCGGGCGGGTATTTTTGGGCGCGGCTGTGCCCGCGGCCTATTTTTGGGAAACGGAGGCACCTCGCAAAGTCTCGCGCCATTCTGAGTCCGGCGGACGAAGTTGGCCAGCCCCACCCCCAAGGCTATAGCCCACCAGTTTTTGTGGCCTTTTTCCGCTGGACGAACTTGGCGCCCCGGCATTCGGGCGGGTATTTTTAGGCGCGCCTGTGTCCACGGCCTATTTTTGGCACACGGAGGCGCCTCCCAAAGTCTCGCGCCATTCCGAGTCCGGCGGACGAAGTTGGCCAGCCCCACCCCCCAAGGCTATAGCCCACCCGTTTTTGTGGCCTTTTTCCGCTGGACGAACTTGGCGCCCCGGCCTTCGGGCGGGTATTTTTGGACGCGGCTGTGCCCGCGGCCTATTTTTGGCACACGGAGGTGCCTAGCAAAGTCTCGCGCCATTCCGAGTCCGGCGGACGAAGTTGGCCATCCCCACCCCCCAAGGCTATAGCCCACCCGTTTTTGTGGACTTTCTCCGCTGGACGAACTTGGCGCCCCGGCCTTCGGGCGGGTATTTTGGGGCGGGCTGTGCCCTCGGCCTATTTTTGGCACACGGAGGCGCCTCGCAAAGTCTCGCGCCATTCCGAGTCCGGCGGACGAAGTCGGCCTGCCCCACCCCCCAAGGCTATAGCCCACCCATTTTTGTGGCCTTTTTCCGCTGGACGAACTCGGCACCCCGGCCTTCGGGCGGGTATTTTTGAGCGCGGCTGTGCCAGCGGTCTATTTTTGGGACACGGAGGCGCCTCACAAAGTCTCGAGCCGTTCCGAGTCCGGCGGACGAAGTTGGCCAGCCCCACTCCCCAAGGCTATAGCCCACCCGTTTTTGTGGCCTTTTTCCGCTGGACGAACTTGGCACCCCGGCTTTCGGGCGGGTATTTTTGGGCGCGGCTGTGCCATCGGCCTATTTTTGGGACACGGATGCGCCTCGCAAAGTCTCGAGCCGTTCCGAGTCCGGCGGACGAAGTTGGCCAGCCCCACCCCCCAAGGCTATGGCCAACCCGTTTTTGTGGGCTTTTTCCGCTGGACGAACTTGGCACCCCGGCCTTCGGGCGGGTATTTTTGGTCGCGGCTGTGCCCGCGGCCTATTTTTGGGTGCGGCTGTGCCCGCGGCCTCTTTTTGGGACACAGAGGCACCAAGCAAAGTCTCGCGCCATTCCGAGTCCGCGGACGAAGTCGGCCAGCCCCACCCCACAAGGCTATAGCCCACCCGTTTTTGTGGCCTTTGTCCGCTGGACGAACTTGGCGCCCCGGCCTACGGGCGGGTATTTTTGGGCACGGCTGTGCCCGCGGCCTATTTTTGGCACACGGAGGCGCCTCGAAAAGTCGCACGCCATTCCGAGTCCGGCGGACGAAGTTGGCCAGCCCCACCCCCCAAGGCCATAGCCCACCCGTTTTTGTGGCCTTTTTCCGCTGGACGAACTTGGCGCCCCGGCCTTCGGGCGGGTATTTTTGGGCGCGGCTCTGCCTGCGGCTTATTTTTGGGTCACGGAGGTGCCTCACAAAGTGTCTCGCCATTCCGAGTCCGGCGGACGAAGTGGGCCAGCCCCACCCCCCAAGGCTATAGCCCACCCGTTTTTGTGGCCTTTTTCCGCTGGACGAACTTGGCGCCCCGGCCTTCGGGCGGGTATTTTTGGGTGCGGCTGAGGCCGCAGCCTATTTTTGGCACATGGAGGCGCCTCGCAAAGTCTCTCGCCATTCCGAGTCCGGCGGACGAAGTCGGCCTGCCCCACCCCCCAAGGCTATAGCCCACCCGTTTTTGTGGCCTTTTTCCGCTGGACGAACTTGGCGCCCCGGCCTTCGGGCGGGTATTTTCGGGCGCGGCTGTGGCCGCGGCCTATTTTTGGCACACGGAGGTGCATCGTAAAGTCTCGCGCCATTCCGAGTCCGGCGGACGAAGTTGGCCTGCCCCACCCCCCAAGGCTATAGCCCACCCATTTTTGTGGCCTTTTTCCGCTGGACGAACTTGGCGCCCCGGCCTTCGGGCGGGTATTTTTGGGCGCGGCTGTGGCCGCGGCCTATTTATGGCGCACGGAGGTGCCTCGTAAAGTCTCGCGCCATTCCTAGTCCGGCGGACGAAGTCGGCCTGCCCCACCCCCCAAGGCTATAGCCCACCCATTTTTGTGGCCTTTCTCCGCTGGACGAACTTGGCACCCCGGCCTTCGGGCGGGTATTTTTGGGCGCGGCTGTGCCAGCGGTCTATTTTTGGGACACGGAGGTGCCTCACAAAGTCTCGAGCCGTTCCGAGTCCGCGGACGAAGTTGGCCAGCACCACCCCCCAAGGCCATAGCCACCCGTTTTTGTGGCCTTTTTCCGCTGGACGAACTTGGCGCCCCGGCCTTCGAGCGGGTATTTTTGGGTGTGGCTGTGCCGGCGGCCTATTTTTGACACACGGAGGTTCCTCACAAAGTCTCGCGCCTTTCCGAGTCCGCAGGACGAAGTTGGCCAGCCCCACCCCCCAAGGCTATAGCCCACCCCGTTTTTGTGGCCTTTTTCCGCTGGTCGAACTTGGCGCCCCGGCCTTCGGTCGGGTATTTTTGGGCACGGCTGTGCCCGCGGCCTATTTTTGGGACACGGAGGTGCCTCGCAAAGTCTCGCGCCATTTCGAGTCCGGCGGATAAAGTTGGCCAGCCCCACCACCCAAGGCTATAGCCCACCCGTTTTGTGGCCTTTTTCCGCTGGACGAACTTGGCGCCCCGGCCTTCGGGCGGGTATTTTTGGCCGCGGCTCTGCCCGCGGCCTATTTTTGGGACACGGAGGTGCCTCGCAAAGTCTCGCGCCATTCCGAGTCCGGCGGACCAAGTTGGCCAGCACCACCCCCCAAGGCCATAGCCCACCCATTTTTGTGGCCTTTTTCCGCTGGACGAACTTGGCGCCCCGGCCTTCGGGCGGGTATTTTTGGGCGCGGCTGTGGCCGCGGCCATTTTATGGCGCACGGAGGTGCCTCGTAAAGTCTCGCGCCATTCCTAGTCCGGCGGACGAAGTCGGCCTGCCCCACCCCCCAAGGCTATAGCCCACCCCGTTTTTGTGGCCTTTTTCCGCTGGTCGAACTTGGCGCCCCGGCCTTCGGTCGGGTATTTTTGGGCACGGCTGTGCCCGCGGCCTATTTTTGGGACACGGAGGTGCCTCGCAAAGTCTCGCGCCATTTCGAGTCCGGCGGATAAAGTTGGCCAGCCCCACCACCCAAGGCTATAGCCCACCCGTTTTGTGGCCTTTTTCCGCTGGACGAACTTGGCGCCCCGGCCTTCGGGCGGGTATTTTTGGCCGCGGCTCTGCCCGCGGCCTATTTTTGGGACACGGAGGTGCCTCGCAAAGTCTCGCGCCATTCCGAGTCCGGCGGACCAAGTTGGCCAGCACCACCCCCCAAGGCCATAGCCCACCCATTTTTGTGGCCTTTTTCCGCTGGACGAACTTGGCGCCCCGGCCTTCGGGCGGGTATTTTTGGGCGCGGCTGTGGCCGCGGCCAATTTATGGCGCACGGAGGTGCCTCGTAAAGTCTCGCGCCATTCCTAGTCCGGCGGACGAAGTCGGCCTGCCCCACCCCCCAAGGCTATAGCCCACCCATTTTTGTGGCCTTTCTCCGCTGGTCGAACTTGGCGCCCCGGCCTTCGGTCGGGTATTTTTGGGCACGACTGTGCCCGCGGCCTATTTTTGGGACACGGAGGTTCCTCGCAAAGTCTCGCGCCATTCCGAGTCCGGCGGACCAAGTTGGCCAGCACCACCCCCCAAGGCCATAGCCCACCCGTTTTTGTGGCCTTTTTCCGCAGGACGAACATGGCGCCCCGGCCTTCGGGCGGGTATTTTTGGGTCCGGCTGTGCCGACGGCCTATTTTTGACACACGGAGGTGCCTCGCAAAGTCTCGCGCCATTCCGAGTCCGGCGGACCAAGTTGGCCAGCACCACCCCCCAAGGCCATAGCCCACCCATTTTTGTGGCCTTTTTCCGCTGGACGAACTTGGCGCCCCGGCCTTCGGTCGGGTATTTTTGGGCACGGCTGTGCCCGCGGCCTATTTTTGGGACACAGAGGTGCCTCGCAAAGTCTCGCGCCATTTCGAGTCCGGCGGATAAAGTTGGCCAGCCCCACCACCCAAGGCTATAGCCCACCCGTTTTTGTGGCCATTTTCCGCTGGACGAACTTGGCGCGCCGGCCTTCGGGCGGGTATTTTTGGGCGCGGCTGTGTCTGCGGCCTATTTTTGGTACACGGAGGCGCCTCGCAAAGTCTCACGCCATTCCGAGTCCGGCGGACGAAGTTGGCAAGCCCCACCCCCCAAGGCTATAGCCCACCCGTTTTTGTGGCCTTTTTCCGCTGGACGAACTTGGCGCCCCGGCCTTCGGGCGGGTATTTTTGGGCGCGGCTGTGCCCGCGGCCTATTTTTGGGACATGGAGGCGCCTCGCAAAGTCTCGCGCCATTCCGAGCCCGGCGGACGAAGTCGGGCAGCCCCACCCCGCAAGGGTATAGCCCACCCGTTTTTGTGGCCTTTCTCGGCTGGATGAACTTGGCGCCCCGGCCTTCGGCAGGTATTTTTGGGCGCGGCTGTGCCCGCGGCCTATTTTTGGCACACGGAGGGGCCTCGCAAAATCTCACGCCATTCCGAGTCGGGCGGACGAAGTTGGCCAGCCCCACCCCCCAGGGCTATAGCCCACCCGTTTTTGTGGCCTTTTTCCGCTGGACGAACTTGGCGCCCGGCCTCGGGCGGCAGGTATTTTTGGGCGCGGCTGTGCCCGCGGCCTATTTTTGGGACACAGAGGTGCCTCCCAAAGTCTCGCGCCATTTCGAGTCCGGCGGATAAAGTTGGCATGCCCCACCACCCAAGGCTATACCCCACCCGTTTTTGTGGCCTTTTTCCGCTGGACGAACTTGGCGCGCCGGCCTTCGGGCGGGTATTTTTGGGCACGGCTGTGCCCGCGGCCTATTTATGGGACACGGAGGTGCCTCACAAAGTCTCGCACCATTCTGAGTCCGGCGGACGAAGTAGGCCAGCCCCACCCCCCAGGGCTATAGCCCACCCGTTTTTTTGGCCTTTTTCCGCTGGCCGAACTTGCCGACCAGGCCTTTGGGCGTGTATTTTTGGGCGCGCCACTGCCCGCGGCCTATTTTTGGCGCACGGAGGTGCCTCGCAAAGTCTCCCACCATTCCGAGTCCGGCGGACGAAGTGGGCCGGCCTTTTTCTGCTGGACGAACTTGGCGCCCCGGCCTTTGGGCGGGCATTTTTGGGCGCGGCAGTGCCCGTGGCCTATTTTTGGCACACGGAGGTGCCTCGCAAAGTCTCATGCCATTCCGAGTCCGGCGGACGAAGTGGGCCGTCCCCACCCCCCAAGGCTATAGCCCACCCGTTTTTGTGGCCTTTTTCCGCTGGACGAACTTGGCGCCCCGGCCTTCGGGCGGGTATTTTTGGGTGCGGCTTTGCCCGCGGCCTATTTTTGGGACACGGAGGCACCTCACAAAGTCTCACGCCATTCCGAGTCCGGCGGACGAAGTTGGCAAGCCCCACCCCCCAAGGCTATAGCCCACCCGTTTTTGTGGCCTTTTTCCGCTGGACGAACTTGGCGCCCCGGCCTTCGGGTGGGTATTTTTGGGCGCGGCTGTGCCCGCGGCCTATTTTTGGGACATGGAGGCGCCTCGCAAAGTCTCGCGCCATTCCGAGTCCGGCGGACGAAGTTGGCGAGCCCCACCCCCCAAGGCTATAGCCCACCCGTTTTTTGTGGATTTTTTCCGCTGGACGAACTTGGCGCCCCGGCCTTCGGTCGGGTATTTTTTGGAGCGGCTGTGCCCGCGGCCTATTTTTGGTACACGGAGGCGCCTCGCAAAGTCTCGCGCCATTCCGAGTCCGGCGGACGAAGTAGGCCGGCGCCACCCCCTAGGCTATAGCCCACCCGTTTTTGTGGCCTTTTTCCGCAGGACGAACATGGCGCCCCGGCCTTCGGGCGGGTATTTTTGGGCGCGGCTGTGCCCGCGGCCTATTTTTGGGACACGGAGGTGCCTCGCAAAGTCTCGCGCCATTTCGAGTCCGGCGGATAAAGTTGGCCAGCCCCACCACCCAAGGCTATAGCCCACCCGTTTTTGTGGCCTTTTTCCGCTGGACGAACTTGGCGCCCCGGCCTTCGGGCGGGTATTTATGGGCGCGGCTGTGCCCGCGGCCTATTTTTGGGACATGGAGGTGCCTCACAAAGTCTCGCGCCATTCCGAGTCCGGCGGACCAAGTTGGCCAGCACCACCCCCCAAGGCCATAGCCCACCCGTTTTTGTGGCCTTTTTCCGCTGGACGAACTTGGCGCCCCGGCCTTCGAGCGGGTATTTTTGGGTGCGGCTGTGCCGGCGGCATATTTTTGACACACGGAGGTGCCTCACAAAGTCTCGCGCCATTCCGAGTCCGGCGGACGAAGTTGGCCAGCCCCACCCCCCAAGGCTATAGCCCACCCCGTTTTTGTGGCCTTTTTCCGCTGGTCGAACTTGGCGCCCCGGCCTTCGGTCGGGTATTTTTGGGCACGGCTGTGCCCGCGGCCTATTTTTGGGACACAGAGGTGCCTCGCAAAGTCTCGCGCCATTTCGAGTCCGGCGGATAAAGTTGGCCAGCCCCACCACCCAAGGCTATAGCCCACCCGTTTTTGTGGCCATTTTCCGCTGGACGAACTTGGCGCGCCGGCCTTCGGGCGGGTATTTTTGGGCGCGGCTGTGTCTGCGGCCTATTTTTGGTACACGGAGGCGCCTCGCAAAGTCTCGCGCCATTCCGAGTCCGGCGGACGAAGTAGGCCGGCGCCACCCCCTAGGCTATAGCCCACCCGTTTTTGTGGCCTTTTTCCGCAGGACGAACATGGCGCCCCGGCCTTCGGGCGGGTATTTTTGGGCGCGGCTGTGCCCGCGGCCTATTTTTGGGACACGGAGGTGCCTCGCAAAGTCTCGTGCCATTCCGAGTCCGGCGGATGAAGTAGGCCAGCCCCACCCCCCAAGGCTATAGCCCACCCGTTGTTGTGGCCTTTTTCCGCTGGACGAACTTGGCGCCCCAGCCTTCGGGGGGGTATTTTTGGCCGCGGCTCTGCCCGCGGCCTATTTTTGGGACATGGAGGTGCCTCGCAAAGTCTCGCGCCATTCCGAGTCCGGCGGACCAAGTTGGCCAGCACCACCCCCCAAGTCCATAGCCCACCCGTTTTTGTGGCCTTTTTCCGCTGGACGAACTTGGCGCCCCGGCCTTCGAGCGGGTATTTTTGGGTCCGGCTGTGCCGGCGGCCTATTTTTGACACACGGAGGTGCCTCGAAAAGTCTCGCGCCATTTCGAGTCCGGCGGATAAAGTTGGCCAGCCCCACCTCCCAAGGCTATAGCCCACTCGTTTTTGTGGCCTTTTTCCTTTGGTCGAACTTGGCGCCCCGGCCTTCGGTCGGGTATTTTTGGGCACGACTGTGCCCGCGGCCTATTTTTGGGACACGGAGGTTCCTCGCAAAGTCTCGCGCCATTCCGAGTCCGGCGGACCAAGTTGGCCAGCACCACCCCCCAAGGCCATAGCCCACCCGTTTTTGTGGCCTTTTTCCGCAGGACGAACATGGCGCCCCGGCCTTCGGGCGGGTATTTTTGGGTCCGGCTGTGCCGACGGCCTATTTTTGACACACGGAGGTGCCTCGCAAAGTCTCGCGGCATTCCGAGTCCGGCGGACGAAGTTGGCCAGCCCCACCCCCCAAGGCTATAGCCCACCCCGTTTTTGTGGCCTTTTTCCGCTGGTCGAACTTGGCGCCCCGGCCTTCGGTCGGGTATTTTTGGGCACAGCTGTGCCCACGCCTATTTTTGGGACACGGCGGTGCCTCGCAAAGTCTCGCGCCATTTCGAGTCCGGCGGATAAAGTTGGCCAGCCCCACCACCCAAGGCTATAGCCCACCCGTTTTTGTGGCCTTTTTCCGCTGGACGAACTTGGCGCCCCGTCCTTCGGGCGGGTATTTTTGGGCGCGGCTGTGCCAGCGGTCTATTTTTGGGACACGGAGGTGCCTCACAAAGTCTCGAGCTGTTCCGAGTCCGGCGGACCAAGTTGGCCAGCACCACCCCCCAAGGCCATAGCCCACCCGTTTTTGTGGCCTTTTTCCGCTGGACGAACTTGGCGCCCCGGCCTTCGAGCGGGTATTTTTGGGTGTGGCTGTGCCGGCGGCCTATTTTTGACACACGGAGGTTCCTCACAAAGTCTCGCGCCTTTCCGAGTCCGCAGGACGAAGTTGGCCAGCCCCACCCCCCAAGGCTATAGCCCACCCCGTTTTTGTGGCCTTTTTCCGCTGGTCGAACTTGGCGCCCCGGCCTTCGGTCGGGTATTTTTGGGCACGGCTGTGCCCGCGGCCTATTTTTGGGACACGGAGGTGCCTCGCAAAGTCTCGCGCCATTTCGAGTCCGGCGGATAAAGTTGGCCAGCCCCACCACCCAAGGCTATAGCCCACCCGTTTTGTGGCCTTTTTCCGCTGGACGAACTTGGCGCCCCGGCCTTCGGGCGGGTATTTTTGGCCGCGGCTCTGCCCGCGGCCTATTTTTGGGACACGGAGGTGCCTCGCAAAGTCTCGCGCCATTCCGAGTCCGGCGGACCAAGTTGGCCAGCACCACCCCCCAAGGCCATAGCCCACCCGTTTTTGTGGCCTTTTTCCGCTGGACGAACTTGGCGCCCCGGCCTTCGAGCGGGTATTTTTGGGTGTGGCTGTGCCGGCGGCCTATTTTTGACACACGGAGGTTCCTCACAAAGTCTCGCGCCTTTCCGAGTCCGCAGGACGAAGTTGGCCAGCCCCACCCCCCAAGGCTATAGCCCACCCCGTTTTTGTGGCCTTTTTCCGCTGGTCGAACTTGGCGCCCCGGCCTTCGGTCGGGTATTTTTGGGCACGGCTGTGCCCGCGGCCTATTTTTGGGACACGGAGGTGCCTCGCAAAGTCTCGCGCCATTTCGAGTCCGGCGGATAAAGTTGGCCAGCCCCACCACCCAAGGCTATAGCCCACCCGTTTTGTGGCCTTTTTCCGCTGGACGAACTTGGCGCCCCGGCCTTCGGGCGGGTATTTTTGGCCGCGGCTCTGCCCGCGGCCTATTTTTGGGACACGGAGGTGCCTCGCAAAGTCTCGCGCCATTCCGAGTCCGGCGGACCAAGTTGGCCAGCACCACCCCCCAAGGCCATAGCCCACCCGTTTTTGTGGCCTTTTTCCGCTGGACGAACTTGGCGCCCCGGCCTTCGAGCGGGTATTTTTGGGTGCGGCTGTGCCGGCGGCATATTTTTGACACACGGAGGTGCCTCACAAAGTCTCGCGCCATTCCGAGTCCGGCGGACGAAGTTGGCCAGCCCCACCCCCCAAGGCTATAGCCCACCCCGTTTTTGTGGCCTTTTTCCGCTGGTCGAACTTGGCGCCCCGGCCTTCGGTCGGGTATTTTTGGGCACGGCTGTGCCCGCGGCCTATTTTTGGGACACAGAGGTGCCTCGCAAAGTCTCGCGCCATTTCGAGTCCGGCGGATAAAGTTGGCCAGCCCCACCACCCAAGGCTATAGCCCACCCGTTTTTGTGGCCATTTTCCGCTGGACGAACTTGGCGCGCCGGCCTTCGGGCGGGTATTTTTGGGCGCGGCTGTGTCTGCGGCCTATTTTTGGTACACGGAGGCGCCTCGCAAAGTCTCACGCCATTCCGAGTCCGGCGGACGAAGTTGGCAAGCCCCCCCCCCCAAGGCTATAGCCCACCCGTTTTTGTGGCCTTTTTCCGCTGGACGAACTTGGCGCCCCGGCCTTCGGGCGGGTATTTTTGGGCGCGGCTGTGCCCGCGGCCTATTTTTGGGACATGGAGGCGCCTCGCAAAGTCTCGCGCCATTCCGAGCCCGGCGGACGAAGTCGGGCAGCCCCACCCCGCAAGGGTATAGCCCACCCGTTTTTGTGGCCTTTCTCGGCTGGATGAACTTGGCGCCCCGGCCTTCGGCAGGTATTTTTGGGCGCGGCTGTGCCCGCGGCCTATTTTTGGTACACGGAGGGGCCTCGCAAAATCTCGCGCCATTCCGAGTCGGGCGGACGAAGTTGGCAGCCCCACCCCCCAGGGCTATAGCCCACCCGTTTTTGTGGCCTTTTTCCGCTGGACGAACTTGGCGCCCCGGCCTTCGGCAGGTATTTTTGGGCGCGGTTGTGCCCGCGGCCTATTTTTGGGACACAGAGGTGCCTCCCAAAGTCTCGCGCCATTTCGAGTCCGGCGGATAAAGTTGGCATGCCCCACCACCCAAGGCTATACCCCACCCGTTTTTGTGGCCTTTTTCCGCTGGACGAACTTGGCGCGCCGGCCTTCGGGCGGGTATTTTTGGGCACGGCTGTGCCCGCGGCCTATTTATGGGACACGGAGGTGCCTCACAAAGTCTCGCACCATTCTGAGTCCGGCGGACGAAGTAGGCCAGCCCCACCCCCCAGGGCTATAGCCCACCCGTTTTTTTGGCCTTTTTCCGCTGGCCGAACTTGGCGACCAGGCCTTTGGGCGTGTATTTTTGGGCGCGCCACTGCCCGCGGCCTATTTTTGGCGCACGGAGATGCCTCGCAAAGTCTCCCACCATTCCGAGTCCGGCGGACGAAGTGGGCCGGCCTTTTTCTGCTGGACGAACTTGGCGCCCCGGCCTTTGGGCGGGTATTTTTGGGCGCGGCTGTGCCCATGGCCTATTTTTGGCTCACGGAGGCGTCTCGCAAAGTCTCGCCCTATTCCGAGTCCGGCGGACGATGTGGGCCTTCCCCACCCCCCAAGGCTATAGCCCACCCGTTTTTGTGGCCTTTTTCCGCTGGACGAACTTGGCGCCCAGGCCTTTGGGGGGGTATTTTGGACGCGGCTGTGCCCGCGGCCTATTTTTGGCACATGGAGGTGCGTCGCAAAGTCTCACGCCATTCCGAGTCCGGCGGACGAAGTTGGCCAGCCCCACCCCCCAAGGCTATAGCCCACCCGTTTTTGTGGCTTTTTTCCGCTGGACGAACTTGGCGGCCCGGTCTTCGGGCGGGTATTTTTGGGCGCGGCTGTGCCCATGGCCTATTTTTGGCTCACGGAGGCGTCTCGCAAAGTCTCGCCCTATTCCGAGTCCGGCGGACGATGTGGGCCTTCCCCACCCCCCAAGGCTATAGCCCACCCGTTTTTGTGGCCTTTTTCCGCTGGACGAACTTGGCGCCCCGGCCTTTGGGGGGGTATTTTGGACGCGGATGTGCCCGCGGCCTATTTTTGGCACATGGAGGTGCCTCGCAAAGTCTCGCGCCATTCCAAGTCCGGCGGACGAAGTTGGCTAGCCCGACCCCCCAAGGGTATAGCCCACCCGTTTTTGTGGCCTTTTTCCGCTGGACGAACGTGGCGCCCCGGCCTTCGTGCGGTATTTTTTGTCGCGGCTGTGCCCGCGGCCTATTTTTGGGACACGGAGGCACCTCGAAATGTCTCGCGCCATTCCGAGTCCGGCGGACGAAGTTGGCAAGCCCCACCCCCCAAGGCTATAGCCCACCCGTTTTTGTGGCCTTTTTCCGCTGGACGAACTTCGCACCCCGGCCTTTGGGCGGGTATTTTTGGGCGCGACTGTGCCCGCGGCCTATTTTTGGGACACAGGGGCGCCTCGTAAAGTCTCCCGCCATTCCGAGTCCGGCGGACGTAGTGGGCCGGCCTTTTTCTGCTGGACGAACTTGGCGCCCCGGCCTTTGGGCAGGAATTTTTGGGCACGGCAGTGCCCGCGGCCTATTTTTGGCACACGGAGGTGCCTCGCAAAGTCTCGTTCCATTCCGAGTCCGGCGGACGAAGTGGGCCGTCCCCACCCCCTAAGGCTATAGCCCACCCGTTTTTGTGGCCTTTTTCCGCTGGACGAACATGGCGCCCTGGACTTCGGGCGGGTTTTTTTGGGCGCGGCTGTGTCCGCGGCCTATTTTTGGGACACGGAGGCGCCTCGCAAATTCTAGCGCCATTCCGAGTCCGGCGGACGAAGTTGGCCAGCCCCACCACCCAAGGCTATAGCTCACCCGTTTTTGAGGCCTTTTTTCGCTGGACGAACTTGGCGCCCCGGCCTTCGGGCGGGTATTTTTGGGCGCGGCTGTGCCCCCGGCCTATTTTTGGCACACGGAGGTGCCTCACAAAGTCTCGCGCCATTCCGAGTCTGGCGGACGAAGTCGGCCAGCCCCACCCCCCAAGGCTATAGCCCACCCGTTTTTGTCGCCTTTTTCCGCTGGACGAACTTGGCGCCCCGGCCTTCGGGCGGGTATTTTTGGGCGCGGCTGTGCCCGCGGCCTATTTTTTGCACACGGAGGCACCTCATAAAGTCTCGCGCCAATCCGAGTCCGGCGGACGAAGTTGGCCAGCCCCACCACCCAAGGCTATAGCTCACCCGTTTTTGAGGCCTTTTTTCGCTGGACAAACTTGGCGCCCCGGCCTTCGGGCGGGTATTTTTGGGTGCGGCTGTGCCCCCGGCCTATTTTTGGCACATGGAGGCTCCTCGCAAAGTCTCGCGCCATTCCGAGTCTGGCGGACGAAGTCGGCCAGCCCCACCCCCCAAGGCTATAGCCCACCCGTTTTTGTCGCCTTTTTCCGCTGGACGAACTTGGCGCCCCGGCCTTCGGGCGGGTATTTTTGGGCGCGGCTGTGCCCGCGGCCTATTTTTTACACACGGAGGCACCTCGTAAAGTCTCGCACCAATCCGAGTCCGGCGGACGAAGTGGGCCAGCCCCACCACCCAAGGCTATAGCCCACCCGTTTTTGTGGCCTTTTTCCGCTGGACGAACTTGGCGCCCCGGCCATCGGGCAGGTATTTTTGGGCACGGGTATGCCCGCGGCCTATTTTTGGGACACGGCGGCGCCTCGCAAAGTCTCGCGCCAATCCGAGTCCGGCGGACGAAGTTGGCCAGCCCCACCACCCAAGGCTTATAGACCACCCGTTTTTGTGGCCTTTTTCCGCTGGACGAACTTGGCGCCCCGGCCATCGGGCAGGTATTTTTGGGCGCGGCTGTGTCCGCGGCCTATTTTTAGCACACGGAGGCGCCTCGCAAAGTCTCGCGCCATTCCGAGTCCGGCGGACGAAGTTGGCCAGCCCCACCCCCCAAGGCTATAGCCCACCTGTTTTTGTGGCCTTTTTCCGCTGGACGAACTTGGCGCCCCGGCCTTTCGGCGGGTATTTTTTGGCGCGGGTTTGCCCCCGGCCTATTTTTGGCACACGGAGGCGCCTCGCTAAGTCTCGCGCCATTCCGAGTCTGGCGGACGAAGTCGGCCAGCCCCACCCCCCAAGGCTATAGCCCACCCGTTTTTGTCGCCTTTTTCCGCTGGACGAACTTGGCGCCCCGGCCTTCGGGCGGGTATTTTTGGGCGCGGCTGTGTCCGCGGCCTATTTTTGGCACACGGAAGTGCCTCGAAAAGTCTCGCGCCATACCGAGTCCGGCGGACGAAGTTGGCCAGCCCCACCCCCCAAGGCTGTAGCCCACCCGTTTTTGTGGCCTTTGTCCGCTGGACCAACTTGGCGCCCCTGCCTTCGGGCGGGTATTTTTGGGTGCGGCTGTGTCCGCGGCCTATTTTTAGCACACGGAGGCGCCTCGCAAAGTCTCGCGCCATTCCGAGTCCGGCGGACGAAGTTGGCCAGCCCCACCCCCCAAGGCTATAGCCCACCCGTTTTTGTGGCCTTTTTCCGCTGGACGAACTTGGCGCCCCGGCCTTTCGGCGGGTATTTTTGGGCGCGGGTATGCCCGCAGCCTATTTTTGGCACACGGAGGCGCCTCGAAAAGTCTCGCGCCATTCCGAGTCCGGCGGACGAAGTGGGCCAGCCCCACCCCCCAAGGCTGTAGCCCACCCGTTTTTGTGGCCTTTTTCTGCTGGGAGAACTTGGCGCCCCTGCCTTCGGGCGGGTATTTTTGGGTGCGGCTGTGTCCAAGGCCTATTTTTAGCACACGGAGGCGCATCGCAAAGTCTCGCGCCATTCCGAGTCCGGCGGACGAAGTTGGCCAGCCCCACCCCCCAAGGCTATAGCCCACCCGTTTTTGTGGCCTTTTTCCGCTGGACGAACTTGGCGCCCCGGCCTTTCCGTGGGTATTTTTTGGCGCTGGTATGCCCGCGGCCTATTTTTGGCACACGGAGGCGCCTCGAAAAGTCTCGCGCCATTCCGAGTCCGGCGGACGAAGTTGGCCAGCCCCACCCCCCAAGGCTGTAGCCCACCCGTTTTTGTGGCCTTTGTCCGCTTGACGAAATTGGCGCCCCTGCCTTCGGGCGGGTATTTTTGGGCGCGGGTATGCCCGCGGCCTATTTTTGGGACACGGAGGCGCCTCGCAAAGTCTCGCGCCATTCCGAGTCCGGCGGACGAAGTTGGCCAGCTCCACCCCCCAAGGCTATAGCCCACCCGTTTTTGTGGCCTTTTTCCGCTGGACGAACTTGGTGCCCCGGCCTTCGGGCGGGTATTTTTGGGCGTGGCTGTGCCCGCGGCCTAATTTTGGGACACGGAGGTTCCTCGCAAAGTCTCGCGCCATTCCGAGTCCGGCGGAAGAAGTTGGCCCGCCCCACCCACCAAGGCTATAGCCCACCCGTTTTTGTGGCCTTTTTCCGCTGGACGAACTTGGCGCCCCGCCCTTCGGGTGGGTATTTTTCGGCGCGGCTGTGCCGACGGCCTATTTTTGGCACACGGAGGTGCCCCCCAAAGTCTCGCGCCATTCCGAGTCCGGCGGACGAAGTTGGCCAGCCCCACCCCCCAAGGCTATAGCCCACCCGTTTTTGTGGCCTTTTTCCGCTGGACGAACATGGCGCCCTGGACATCGGGCGGATTTTTTTGGGCGCGGCTGTGCCCGCGGCCTATTTTTGGGACACGGAGGCGCCTCGCAAATTCTAGCGCCATTCCGAGTACGACGGATGAAGTTGGCCAGCCCCACCACCCAAGGCTATAGCTCACCCGTTTTTGAGGCCTTTTTTCGCTGGACGAACTTGGCGCCCCGGCCTTCGTGCGGGTATTTTTGGGCGCGGCTGTGCCCCCGGCCTATTTTTGGCACACTGAGGCGCCTCGCAAAGTCTCGCGCCATTCCGAGTCTGGCGGACGAAGTCGGCCAGCCCCACACCCCAAGGCTATAGCCCACCCGTTTTTGTCGCCTTTTTCCGCTGGACGAACTTGGCGCCCCGGCCTTCGGGCGGGTATTTTTGGGCGCGGCTGTGCCCGCGGCCTATTTTTTGCACACGGAGGCACCTCATAAAGTCCCGCGCCAATCCGAGTCCGGCGGACGAAGTTAGCCAGCCCCACCACCCAAGGCTTATAGACCACCCGTTTTTGTGGCCTTTTTCCGCTGGACGAACTTGGCGCCCCGGCCATCGGGCAGGTATTTTTGGGCGCGGCTGTGTCCGCGGCCTATTTTTAGCACACGGAGGCGCCTAGCAAAGTCTCGCGCCATTCCGAGTCCGGCGGACGAAGTTGGCCAGCCCCACCCCCCAAGGCTATAGCCCACCCGTTTTTGTGGCCTTTTTCCGCTGGACGAACATGGCGCCCTGGACTTCGGGCGGGTTTTTTTGGGCGCGGCTGTGCCCGCGGCCTATTTTTGGGACACGGAGGCGCCTCGCAAATTCTAGCGCCATTTCGAGTCCGGCGGACGAAGTTGGCCAGCCCCACCCCCCAAGGCTATAGCCCACCCGTTTTTGTGGCCTTTTTCCGCTTTACGAACTTGGCGCCCCGACCTTTCGGCTGGTATTTTTGGGCGCGGGTATGCCCGCGGCCTATTTTTGGCACACAGAGGCACCTCGAAAAGTCTCGCGCCATTCCGAGTCCGGCGGACGAAGTGGGCCAGCCCCACCCCCCAAGGCCGTAGCCCACCCGTTTTTGTGGCCTTTTTCTGCTGGACGAACTTGGCGCCCCTGCCTTCGGGCGGGTATTTTTGGGTGCGGCTGTGTCCAAGGCCTATTTTTAGCATACGGAGGCGCATCGCAAAGTCTCGCGCCATTCCGAGTCCGGCGGACGAAGTTGGCCAGCCCCACCCCCCAAGGCTATAGCCCACCCGTTTTTGTGGCCTTTTTCCGCTGGACGAACTTGGCGCCCCGGCCTTTCCGCGGGTATTTTTTGGCGCGGGTATGCCCGCGGCCTATTTTTGGCACACGGAGGCGCCTCGAAAAGTCTCGCGCCATTCCGAGTCCGGCGGACGAAGTTGGCCAGCCCCACCCCCCAAGGCTGTAGCCCACCCGTTTTTGTGGCCTTTGTCCGCTTGACGAAATTGGCGCCCCTGCCTTCGGGCGGGTATTTTTGGGCGCGGGTATGCCCGCTGCCTATTTTTGGGACACGGAGGCGCCTCGCAAAGTCTCGCGCCATTCCGAGTCCGGCGGACGAAGTTGGCCAGCTCCACCCCCCAAGGCTATAGCCCACCCGTTTTTGTGGCCTTTTTCCGCTGGACGAACTTGGCGCCCCGCCCTTCGGGTGGGTATTTTTCGGCACGGCTGTGCTCACGGCCTATTTTTGGCACACTGAGGTGCCTCCCAAAGTCTCGCGCCATTCCGAGTCCGGCGGACGAAGTTGGCCAGCCCCACCACCCAAGGCTATAGCTCACCCGTTTTTGAGGCCTTTTTTCGCTAGACGAACTTGGCGCCCCGGCCTTTGGGCGGGTATTTTTGGGCGTGGCTGTGCCCCCGGCCTATTTTTGGCACACGGAGGCACCTCGAAAAGTCTCGCGCCATTCCGAGTCCGGCGGACGAAGTTAGCCAGCCCCACCCCCCAAGGCTGTAGCCCACCCGTTTTTGTGGCCTTTGTCCGCTGGACGAACTTGCCGCCCCTGCCTTCGGGTGGGTATTTTTGGGCGCGGCTGTGCCCGCGGCCTATTTTTTGCACACGGAGGCTCCTCATGAAGTCTCGCACCAATCCGAGTCCGGCGGACGAAATTGGCCAGCCCCACCACCCAAGGCTATAGCCCACCCGTTTTTGTGGCCTTTTTCCGCTGGACGAACTTGGCGCCCCGGCCATCGGGCAGGTATTTTTGGGCGCGGCTGTGTCCGCGGCCTATTTTTAGCACACGGAGGCGCCTCGCAAAGTCTCGCGCCATTCCGAGTCCGGCGGACGAAGTTGGCCAGCCCCACCCCCCAAGGCTATAGCCCACCCGTTTTTGTGGCCTTTTTCCGCTGGACGAACTTGGCGCCCCGGCCTTTCGGCTGGTATTTTTGGGCGCGGGTATGCCCGCGGCCTATTTTTGGCACACAGAGGCACCTCGAAAAGTCTCGCGCCATTCCGAGTCCGGCGGACGAAGTGGGCCAGCCCCACCCTCCAAGGCTGTAGCCCACCCGTTTTTGTGGCCTTTGTCCGCTGGACGAACTTGCCGCCCCTGCCTTCGGGCGGGTATTTTTGGGCGCGGCTGTGTCCGCGGCCTATTTTTGGCACACGGAGGTGCCTCAAAAAGTCTCGCGCCATTCCGAGTCCGGCGGACGAAGTGGGCCAGCCCCACCCTCCAAGGCTGTAGCCCACCCGTTTTTGTGGCCTTTTTCCGCTGGACGAACTTGGCGCCCCGGCCTTCGGGCGGGTATTTTTGGACGCGGCTGTGTCCGCGGCCTATTTTTGGTACACGGAGGCGCCTCGAAAAGTCTCGCGCCATACCGAGTCCGGCGGACGAAGTTGGCCAGCCCCACCCCCCAAGGCTGTAGCCCACCCGTTTTTGTGGCCTTTGTCCGCTGGACCAACTTGGCGCCCCTGCCTTCGGGCGGGTATTTTTGGGTGCGGCTGTGTCCGCGGCCTATTTTTAGCACACGGAGGCGCCTCGCAAAGTCTCGCGCCATTCTGAGTCCGGCGGACGAAGTTGGCCAGCCCCACCCCCCAAGGCTATAGCCCACCCGTTTTTGTGGCCTTTTTCCGCTGGACGAACATGGCGCCCTGGCCTTCGGGCGGGTATTTTTGGGCGCGGCTGTGCCCGCGGCCTATTTTTGGGACACGGAGGCGCCTCGCAAATTCTAGCGCCATTCCGAGTCCGGCGGACGAAGTTGGCCAGCCCCACCACCCAAGGCTATAGGTCACCCGTTTTTGAGGCCTTTTTTCGCTGGACGAACTTGGCGCCCCGGCCTTTGGGCGTGGCTGTGCCCCCGGCCTATTTTTGGCACACGGAGGCACCTTGAAAAGTCTCGCGCCATTCCGAGTCCGGCGGACGAAGTTGACCAGCCCCACCCCCCAAGGCTGTAGCCCACCCGTTTTTGTGGCCTTTGTCCGCTGGACGAACTTGCCGCCCCTGCCTTCGGGCGGGTATTTTTGGGCGCGGCTTTGCCCGCGGCCTATTTTTTGCACACGGAGGCACCTCGTGAAGTCTCGCACCAATCCGAGTCCGGCGGACGAAGTTGGCCAGCCCCACCACCCAAGGCTATAGCCCACCCGTTTTTGTGGCCTTTTTCCGCTGGACGAACTTGGCGCCCCGGCCATCGGGCAGGTATTTTTGGGCGCGGCTGTGTCCGCGGCCTATTTTTAGCACACGGAGGTGCCTCGCAAAGTCTCGCTCCATTCCGAGTCCGGCGGACGAAGTTGGCCAGCCCCACCCCCCAAGGCTATAGCCCACCCGTTTTTGTGGCCTTTTTCCGCTGGACGAACTTGGCGCCCCGGCCTTTCGGCGGGTATTTTTGGGCGCGGCTGTGTCCGCGGCCTATTTTTGGCACACGGAAGTGCCTCGAAAAGTCTCGCGCCATTCCGAGTCCGGCGGACGAAGTTGGCCAGCCCCACCCTCCAAGGCTGTAGCCCACCCGTTTTTGTGGCCTTTGTCCGCTGGACGAACTTGCCGCCCCTGCCTTCGGGCGGGTATTTTTGGGCGCGGCTGTGTCCGCGGCCTATTTTTGGCACACGGAGGTGCCTCAAAAAGTCTCGCGCCATTCCGAGTCCGGCGGACGATGTGGGCCAGCCCCACCCTCCAAGGCTGTAGCCCACCCGTTTTTGTGGCCTTTTTCCGCTGGACGAACTTGGCGCCCCGGCCTTCGGGCGGGTATTTTTGGACGCGGCTGTGTCCGCGGCCTATTTTTGGTACACGGAGGCGCCTCGAAAAGTCTCGTGCCATACCGAGTCCGGCGGACGAAGTTGGCCAGCCCCACCCCCCAAGGCTGTAGCCCACCCGTTTTTGTGGCCTTTGTCCGCTGGACCAACTTGGCGCCCCTGCCTTCGGGCGGGTATTTTTGGGTGCGGCTGTGTCCGCGGCCTAGTTTTAGCACACGGAGGCGCCTCGCAAAGTCTCGCGCCATTCTGAGTCCGGCGGACGAAGTTGGCCAGCCCCACCCCCCAAGGCTATAGCCCACCCGTTTTTGTGGCCTTTTTCCGCTGGACGAACATGGCGCCCTGGCCTTCGGGCTGGTTTTTTTGGGCGCGGCTGTGCCCGCGGCCTATTTTTGGGACACGGAGGCGCCTCGCAAATTCTAGCGCCATTCCGAGTCCGGCGGACGAAGTTGGCCAGCCCCACCACCCAAGGCTATAGCTCACCCGTTTTTGAGGCCTTTTTTCGCTGGACGAACTTGGCGCCCCGGCCTTTGGGCGGGTATTTTTGGGCGTGGCTGTGCCCCCGGCCTACTTTTGGCACACGGAGGCACCTCGAAAAGTCTCGCGCCATTCCGAGTCCGGCGGACGAAGTTGGCCAGCCCCACCCCCCAAGGCTGTAGCCCACCCGTTTTTGTGGCCTTTGTCCGCTGGACGAACTTGCCGCCCCTGCCTTCGGGCGGGTATTTTTGGGCGCGGCTGTGCCCGCGGCCTATTTTTTGCACACGGTGGCACCTCGTGAAGTCTCGCACCAATCCGAGTCCGGCGGACGAAGTTGGCCAGCCCCACCACCCAAGGCTATAGCCCACCCGTTTTTGTGGCCTTTTTCCGCTGGACGAACTTGGCGCCCCGGCCATCGGGCAGGTATTTTTGGGCGTGGCTGTGTCCGTGGCCTATTTTTAGCACACGGAGGCGCCTCGCAAAGTCTCGCGCCATTCCGAGTCCGGCGGACGAAGTTGGCCAGCCCCACCCCCCAAGGCTATAGCCCACCCGTTTTTGTGGCCTTTTTCCGCTGGACGAACTTGGCGCCCCGGCCTTTCGGCTGGTATTTTTGGGCGCGGGTATGCCCGCGGCCTATTTTTGGCACACAGAGGCACCTCGAAAAGTCTCGCGCTATTCCGAGTCCGGCGGACGAAGTTGGCCAGCCCCACCCCCCAAGGCTGTAGCCCACCCGTTTTTGTGGCCTTTTTACGCTGGACGAACTTGGGGGCCCGGCCTTCGGGTGGTTATTTTTGGGTGCAGCTGTGCCCGTGGCCTATTTTTGGAATGTGGAGGCCGCTCGTAAACTCTCATCCCATTCCGAGTCCGACGGACGAACTTGGCCAGCCCTACCCCCCAAGGCTATAACCCACCCGATTTTGTGGCCTTTTTCCGCTGGACGAACTTGGCGCCCAGGGCTTAGGGTGGTTATTTTTGTGCGCGGCTGTGACCGCGGCCTATTTTTGGCACACGGAGGCTACTCGCAACCTCTCGTCCTATTCCGAGTCCGGCGGACGAACTTGGCCAGCCCCACCCCCAAGGCTATAGCCCACCCGTTTTTGTGGCCTTTTTCCGCTAGACGAACTTGGCGCCCCGGCCTGCGGGCAGTTATTTTTGTGCGCGGCTGTGCCCGCGGCCTATTTTTGGCACACGGAGGCCGCTCGTAACGTCTTGCCCCATTCCGAGTCCGGCGGACGAACTTGGCCAGCCCCACCCCCGAAGGCTATAGCCCACACGTTTTTCTGGCCTTTTACCGCTGGACGAACTTGGCGCGCCGGCCTTCGGGCGGTTCTTTTTGGGCGCGGCTGTGCCCGCAGCCTATTTTTGGCACACGGAGGCCGCTCACAAAGTCTCGTACCATTCCGAGTCCGGCGGACGAACTTGGCCAGCCCCACCCCCCAAGGCTATAGCCCACCCGCTTTTGTGGCCTTTTTCCGCTGGAAGAACTTGACGCCCCGGCCTGCGGGCGGTTATTTTTATGTACGACTGTGCCTGCGGCCTATTTTTGGCGCATGGAGGCCGCTCGCAAAGTCTCGTCCCATTCCAAGTCCGGCGGACGAACTTGGCGAACCCCACCCCCCAAGGCTATAGCCCACCCGTTTTTCTGGACTTTTTCTGCTGGACGAACTTGGCGCCCCGGCCTTCGGGTGGTTATTTTTGGACGCGGCTGTGCCCGCGGCCTATTTTTGGCACACGAAGGCCGCTCACAAACTCTCCCCCCATTCCGAGTCCGGCGGACGAACTTTGCCAGCCCCACCCCCCAAGGCTATAGCCCACCCGTTTTTGTGGCCTTTTTCCGCTGGACGAACTTGACGGCCCGGCCTTCGGGCGGTTATTTTTTGGCGCGGCTGTGACCGCGGCATATTTTTAGCATACGGAGGCCGCTCGCAAAGTCTCGTCCCTTTCCGAGTCCGGCCGACGAACTTGGCCAGCCCCAACCCCCAAGGCTATAGCCCACCCGTTTTGTGGCCTTTTTCCACTGGACGTACTTGGCGCCCCGGCCTTTGGGTGGTTATTTTTGGGTATGGCTGCGCTCGCGGCCTATTTTTGGTACACGGAGGCCGCTCGCAAAGTCTCGCCCCATTCCAAGTCCGGCGGACGAACTTGGGCAGCCCCACCCCCCGACGCTATAGCCCACCCGTTTTTTTGGCATTTTTCCGCTGGACGAACTTGTCGCCCCGGTCTTCGGGTGGTTATTTTTGTGCGCGGCTGTGCCCGCGGCCTATTTTTGGCACACGGAGGCTTCTCACAACGTCTCGTTCTATTCCGAGTCCGGCGGACGAACTTGGCCAGCCCCACCCCCCAAGGCTATAGCCCACCCGTTTTTTCGGTATTGTTGCGGCGGACGAACTTGGGGACCGGACCTTCAGGCGCTTATTTTTGGGCGCGGCTGTGGCCGTAGCCTATTTTTGGCACACGGAGGCCCCTCGCAAAGGCTGGCCCCATTCCGAGTACGGCGGATGAATTAGCCTGCCCCTCCCCCGAAGGCTATAGCCCACCCGTTTGCTGGCATTTTTTCGGCAGACGAACTTGGGGACCAGACCTTTGGGCGCTTATTTCTGGACACGGCTGTGCCCACGGCCTATTTTTGGCACACGGAGGCCCCTCGCAAAGTCTGGCCCCATTACGAGTCCGGCGGACGAACTTGGCCTGCCCCTCCCCCCAAGGCTATAGCCCACCCGTTTTTTGGGAGTTTTTGCGGCGGACGAACTTGGGGACCGGACCTTCGGGCACTTATTTTTGGGCACGGCTGTGTCCACGGCCTATTTTTGGCACACGGAGGCCCCTCGTAAAGTCTGGCCCCATTCCGAGTCCGGCGGACGAACTTGGCCAGCCCCTCCCCCCATGGCTATAGCCCACCCGTTTTTTGGGAGTTATGCGGCGGACGAACTTGGGGACCAGACCTTCGGGCACTTATTTTTGGGCGCGGCTGTTTTTGGCACATGGAGGCCCCTCGCAAAGTCTGGCCCCATTCCGAGTCCAACGGACGAACTTGGCCGGGCCCTCCCCCCAAGGCTATAGCCCACCCGTTTTTTGGGCATTTTTGCGGCGGACGAACTTGGGGACCGGACCTTCGAGCGCTTATTTTTGGGCGCGGCTATACCCACGGCCTATTTTTGGCACACGGAGGCCCCTCGCAAACTCTGGCCCCATTCCGAGTCCGGCTGACGAAGTTGGCCAGCCCCTCCCCCAAGGCTATAGCCCACCCGTTTTTTGGGCATTTTTGCGACGGACGAACTTGGGGACCGGACCTTCGGGTGCTTATTTTTGGGCGCGGCTGTGCTCACAGCCTATTTTTGGCACATGGAGGCCCCTCGCAAAGTCTGGCCCCATTCCGAGTCCAGCGGACGAACTTGGCCGGCCCCTCCCCCCAAGGCTATAGCCCACCTGTTTTTTGGGCATTTTTGCGGCAGACGAACTTGGGGACCGGGCCTTCGGGCTGTTATTTTTGGGCACGGCTGTGCCCGTGGCCTATTTTTGGCACACGGATGACCGTCACAAAGTCTGGTCCCATTCCGAGTCCGGCGGACGAACTTGGACAGCCCCTCCCCCGAAGGCTATAGCCCACCCGTTTTTTCGGTATTGTTGCGGCGGACGAACTTGGGGACCGGACCTTCGGGCGCTTATATTTGGGCGCGGCTATGCCCACGGCCTATTTTTGGCGCATGGAGGCCCCTCGCAAACTCTGGCCCCAGTCCGAGTCCGGGGGACGAAGTTGGCCAGCCCCTCCCCCCAAGGCTATAGCCCACCCGTTTTTTGGGCATTTTTGCGACGGACGAACTTGGGGACCGGACCTTCGGGTGCTTATTTTTGGGAGCGGCTGTACTCACGGCCTATATTTGGCACATGGAGGCCCCTCGCAAAGTCTGCCCCATTCCGAGTACGGCGGACGAATTAGCCTGCCCCTCCCCCGAAGGCTATAGCCCACCCGTTTGCTGGCATTTTTTCGGCAGACGAACTTGGGGACCGGACCTTTGGGATCTTATTTCTGGACACGGCTTTGCCCACGGCCTATTTTTGGTACACGGAGGCCCCTCGCAAAGTTTGGCCCCATTACGAGTCTGGCGGACGAACTTGGCCAGCCCCTCACCCCAAGGCTATAGCCCACCCGTTTTTTGGGAGTTTTTGCGGCGGACGAACTTGGGGACCGGACCTTCGGGCACTTATTTTTGGGCACGGCTGTGCCCACAGCCTATTTTTGGCACACGGAGGCCCCTCGCAAAGTCTGGCCCCATTACGAGTCCGGCGGACGAACATGGCCAGCCCCACCCCCCAAGGCTATAGCCCACCCGTTTTTTGGGCATTTTTGCGGCGGACGAATTGGTTACCGGACCTTCGGGCGATTATTTTTGGGCGCGGTTGTGTCCGCGGCCTATTTATGGCACATGGAGGCCCCTCGCAAAGTCTGGCCCCATTCCGAGTCCGGCGGACGAACTTGGCCAGCCCCTCCCCCCATGGCTATAGCCCACCCATTTTTTGGGCATTTTTGCGGCGGACGAACTTGGGGACCGGACCTTCGGGAGCTTATTTCTGGGCGCGGCTGAGCCCGCGGCCTATTTTGGACACACGGAGGCCCCTCGTAAAGGCTGGCCCCATTACGAGTCCGGCGGACGAACTTGGCCAGCCCCTCCCCCCAAGGCTATAGCCCACCCGTTTTTTGCGAGTTATGCGGCGGACGAACTTGGGGACCGGACCTTCGGGCACTTATTTTTGGGTGCGCTGTTCCCGCGGCTTGTTTTTGGCACATGGAGGCCCCTCGCAAAGTCTGGCCCCATTCCGAGTCCAACGGACGAACTTGGCCGGGCCCTCCCCCCAAGGCTATAGCCCACCCGTTTTTTGGGCCTTTGTCCGCTGGACGAACTTGGCGCCCCGGCCTTCGGGCGGGTATTTTTGGGCGCGGCTGTGTCCGCGGCCTATTTTTGGGACACGGAGGCACCTTGCAAAGTCTCGCGCCATTCCGAGTCCGGCGGACGAAGTTGGCCAGCCCCACCCCCCAAGGCTATAGCCCACCCGTTTTTGTGGCCTTTTTCCGCTGGACGAACTTGGCGCCCCGGCATTCGGTCGGGTATTTTTGGGCGCGTCTGTGCCCGCAGCCTATTTTTGGCATACGGTGGCACCTCGCAAAGTCTCACGCCATTCCGAGTCCGGCGGACGAAGTTGGCAGCCCCACCCCCCAAGGCTATAGCCCACCCGTTTTTGTGGCCTTTTTCCGCTGGACGAACTTGGCGCCCCGGCCTTCGGGTGGGTATTTTTTAACGCGGCTGTGCTCGCGGCCTATTTTTGGGACACGGAGGCACCTCGCAAAGTCTCGCACCATTCCGAGTCCGGCGTACGAAGTTGTCCAGCCCCACCCCCCAAGGCTATAGCCCACCCATTTTTGTGGCCTTTTTCCGCTGGACGAACTTGGCGCCCCGGCCTTCGGGCGGGTATTTTAGAGCGCGGCTGTGCCCGCGGCCTATTTTTGGCACACGGAGGCGCCTCGCAATGTCTCGCGCCATTCCGAGTCCGGCGGACGAAGTTGTCCAGCCCCACCCCCCAAGGCTATAGCCCACCCGTTTTTGTGGCCTTTTTCCGCTGGACGAACTTGGCGCCCCGGCATTCGGTCGGGTATTTTTGGGCGCGTCTGTGCCCGCAGCCTATTTTTGGCATACGGTGGCACCTCGCAAAGTCTCACGCCATTCCGAGTCCGGCGGACGAAGTTGGCAGCCCCACCCCCCAAGGCTATAGCCCACCGTTTTTGTGGCCTTTTTCCGCTGGACGAACTTGGCGCCCCGGCCTTCGGGTGGGTATTTTTGAACGCGGCTGTGCTCGCGGCCTATTTTTGGGACACGGAGGCACCTCACAAAGTCTCGCACCATTCCGAGTCCGGCGTACGAAGTTGTCCAGCCCCACCCCCCAAAGCTATAGCCCACCCATTTTTGTGGCCTTTTTCCGCTGGACGAACTTGGCGCCCCGGCCTTCGGGCGGGTATTTTAGAGCGCGGCTGTGCCCGCGGCCTATTTTTGGCACACGGAGGCGCCTCGCAATGTCTCGCGCCATTCCGAGTCCGGCGGACGAAGTTGGCCAGCCTCACCCCCCAAGGCTATAGCCCACCCGTTTTTGTGGCCTTTTTCCGCTAGACGAACTTGGCGCCCCGGCCTTCGGGCGGGTATTTTTGGGCGCGGCTGTGGCCGCGGCCTATTTTTGGCACACGGAGGCGCCTCGCAAAGTCTCGCTCCATTCCGAGTTCGGCGGATGAAGTTGGACTGCCCCACCCCCCAAGGCTATAGCCCACCCGTTTTTGTGGCCATTTTCCGTTGGACGAACTTGGCACCCCGGCCTTCGGCCGGGTATTTTTGGGTGCGGCTGTGCACGTGGCCTATTTTTGGCACATGGACGCGCCTCGCAAAGTCTCGCGCCATTCCGAGTCCGGCGGATGAAGTTGGACTGCCCCACCCCCCAAGGCTATAGCCCACCCATTTTTGTGGCCATTTTCCGTTGGACGAACTTGGCACCCCGGCCTTCGGCCGGGTATTTTTGGGCGCGGCTGTGCACGTGGCCTATTTTTGGCACACGGACGCGCCTCGCAAAGTCTCGCGCCATTCCGAATCCGGCGGATGAAGTTGGCCAGCCCCACCCCCCAAGGCTATGGCCCACCCGTTTTTGTGGCCTTTTTCCGTTGGACGAACTTGGCGCCCCGGCCTTCGGGCGGGTATTTTCGGGCGCGGCTGTGCCCGCGGCCTATTTTTGGGACGCGGAGGTGCCTCGCAAAGTCTCGCGCCATTCCGAGTACGGCGGACGAAGTCAGCCAGCCCCACCCCCCAAGGCTATAGCCCACCCGTTTTTGTGGCCTTTTTCCGATGGACGAACTTGGCGCCCCGCCCTTCGGGCGTGTATTTTTTGGCGTGGCTGTGCCCGTGGCCTTTTTTTGGCACACGGAGGTGCCTCGCAAAGTCTCGCGCCATTCCGAGGCCGGCGGACGAAGTGGGCTAGCCCCACCCCCAAAAGCTATAGCCCACCCTTTTTTGTGGCCTTTTTCCGCTGGACGAACTTGGCGCCCCGGCCTTCGGGCGGGTATTTTTTGGCGCGGTTGTGCCCGCGGCCTAGGTTTGGGACACGGAGGCGCCTCGAAAAGTCTCGCGCCATTCCAAGTCCGGCGGACGAAGTTGGCCAGCCCCACCCCACAAGGCTATAGCGTTGGCCAGCCCCACCCCACAAGGCTATAGCCCACCCGTTTTTGTGGCCTTTTTCCGCTGGACGAACTTTGCGTCCCGGCCTCCGGGAGGGTATTTTTGGGCGCGGCTGTGGCCGCGGCCTATTTTTGGCACACGGAGGTGCCTCGCAAAGTCTCGCGCCATTCCAAGTCCGGCGGACGAAGTCGGCCAGCCCCACCCCCCAAGGCTATAGCCCACCCGTTTTTGTGGCCATTTTCCGCTAGACGAACTTGGCGCCCCGGCCTTCGGGCAGGTATTGCTGGGCGAGGCTGTGCTCGTGGCCTATTTTTGGGACACGGAGGCGCCTCCCAAAGTTTCGCGCCATTCCGAGTCCGGCGGACGAAGTTGGCCAGCCCCACCCCCCAACGCTATAGCCCACCCGTTTTTGTGGCCTTTTTCCGCTGGACGAACTTGGCGCCCCGGCCTTCGGGCGGGTATTTTTGGATGCGGCTGTGGCCGCGGCCTATTTTTGGCACACGGAGGCGCCTCGCAAAGTCTTGCGCGATTCCGATTCCGGCGGACGAAGTTGGCCAGCCCCACCCCCCAAGGCTATAGCCCACCCATTTTTTTGGCCATTTTCCGCTGGATGAACTTGGCGCCCCGGCCTTCGGGCGGGTATTGATGGGCGAGGCTATGCCCGTGGCCTATTTTTGGGACACAGAGGCGCCTCCCAAAGTCTCGCGCCATTCCGAGTCCGGCGGACGAAGTCGGCCAGCCCCACCCCCCAAGGCTATAGCCCGCCCATTTTTGTGGCCTTTTTCCGCTGGACAAACTTGGCGCCCCGGCCTTCGGGCGGGTATTTTTGGGTGCGGCTGTGGCAGAGGCCTATTTTTGGGACACGGAGGCCCCTCGCAAAGTCTTGCGCCATTCCGAGTACGGAGGACGAAGTTGGCCAGCCCCACCCCCCATGGCTATAGCCCACCAGTTTTTGTGGCCTTTTTCCGCTGGACGAACTTGGCGCCCCGGCCTTCGGGAGGGTATTTTTGGTCGCGGCTGTGCCCGCGGCCTATTTTTGGTACACGGAGGCACCTCGTAAAGCCTCGCGCCATTCCGAGTCCGGAGGACGAAGTTGGCCAGCCCCACCCCCCAAGGCTATAGCCCACCCGTTTTTGTGGCCTTTTTCCGCTGGACGAACTTGGCACCCCGGCCTTCGGACGGGTATTTTTGTTCGCGGCTATGTCCGCGGCCTATTTTTGGGACACGGAGGCACCTCGCAAAGTCTCGTGCCATTCCGAGTCCGGCGGACGAAGTTGGCCAGCCCCACCCCCCAAGGCTATAGCCCACCCGTTTTTGTGGCCTTTTTCCGCTGGACGAACTTGGCGCCCCGGCCTTCGGGCGGGTATTTTTGGCGCGGCTGTGCCCGCGGCCTATTTTTGGCACACGGAGGTGCCTCGCAAAGTCTCGCGCCTCTCCGAGTCCGGCGGACGAAGTTGGCCAGCCCCACCCCCCAAGGCTATAGCCCACCCGTTTTTGTGGCCTTTTTCCGCTGGACGAACTTGGCGCCCCGGCCTTCGGGCGAGTATTTTTGGGCGCGGCTGTGCCCGCGGCCTATTTTTGGCACACGGAGGCACCTCGCAAAGTCTCGCGCCATTCCGAGTCCGGCGGACGAAGTTGGCCAGCCCCACCCCCCAAGGCTATATCCCACCCGTTTTTGTGGCCTTTTTCCGCTGGACGAACTTGGCGCCCCGGCCTTCGGGCTGGTATTTTTGGGTGAGGCTGTGCCCGCGGCCTATTTTTGGCACACGGGGGCGCCTCGCAATGTCTCAGGCCATTCCGAGTCCGGCGGACGAAGTTGGCCAGCCTCACCCCCCAAGGCTATAGCCCACCCGTTTTTGTGGCCTTTTTCCGATGGACGAACTTGGCGCCCCGCCCTTCGGGCGTGTATTTTTTGGCGCGGCTGTGCCCGTGGCCTTTTTTTGGCACACGGAGGTGCCTCGCAAAGTCTCGTTCCATTCCGAGTCCGGCGGACGAAGTTGGCCAGCCCCACCCCCCAAGGCTATAGCCCACCCGTTTTTGTGGCCTTTTTCCGCTGGACGAACTTGGCGCCCCGGCCTTCGGGCGGGTATTTTTGGCGCGGCTGTGCCCGCGGCCTATTTTTGGCACACGGAGGTGCCTCGCAAAGTCTCGCGCCTCTCCGAGTCCGGCGGACGAAGTTGGCCAGCCCCACCCCCCAAGGCTATAGCCCACCCGTTTTTGTGGCCTCTTTCCGCTGGACGAACTTGGCGCCCCGGCCTTCGGGCGAGTATTTTTGGGCGCGGCTGTGCCTGCAGCCTATTTTTGGCACACGGAGGCGCCTCGTAAAGTCTCGCGCCATTCCGAGTCCGGCGGACGAAGTTGGCCAGCCCCACCCCTCAAGGCTATATCCCACCCGTTTTTGTGGCCTTTTTCCGCTGGACGAACTTGGCGCCCCGGCCTTCGGGCTGGTATTTTTGGGTGAGGCTGTGCCCGCGGCCTATTTTTGGCACACGGAGGCGCCTCGCAAAGTCTCGCGCCATTCCGAGCCCGGCGGACGAAGTTGGCCATCCCCACCCCCCAAGGCTATAGCCCACCCGTTTTTGTGGCCTCTTTCCGCTGGACGAACTTGGCGCCCCGGCTTTCGGGTGGATTTTTTTGGGCGCGGCTGTGCCCGCAGCCTATTTTTGGCACACGGAGGGCCCTCGCAAAGTCTCGCGCCATTCCGAGTCCGGCGGACGAACTTGGCCAGCCCCACCCCCCAAGGCTATAGCCCACCCGTTTTGTTGGCCTTTTTCCGCTGGACGAACTTGGCGCCCCGGCCTTCGGGCAGTTATTTTTGGGCGCGGCTGTGCCCGCGGCCTATTTTTGGAAAACGGAGGGCCCTCGAAAAGTCTCGCGCCATTCCGAGTCCGGCGGACGAAGTTGGCAAGCCCCACCCCCCAAGGCTATAGCCCACCCGTTTTTGTGGCCTTTTTCCGCTGGACGAACATGGCGCCCCGGCTTTCGGGCGTATATTTTTGGGCGCGGCTGTGCCCGCGGCCTATTTTTGGCACACGGAGGCCCCTCACAAAGTCTCGCGCCATTCCGAGTCCCGCGGATGAAGTTGGCCAGCCCCACCCCCCAAGGCTATAGCCCACCCGTTTTTGTGGCCTTTTTCCGCGGGACGAACTTGGCGCCCCGCCCTTCGGGCGGTTATTTTTGGGCGCGGCTGTGCCTGTGGACTATTTTTGGCACGCGGAGGCCGCTCGCAAGGCTCGCGCCATTCCGAGTCCGGCGGACGAGTTGGCCTGCCCCTCCCCCAAGGCTATAGCCCACCCGTTTTTGGCCATTTTTCCGCTGAGGGTTTGGGCGCGCCCGACCTTCGGGCGGTTATTTTTGGGCGCGGCTGTGCCCGTAGCCTATTTTTGGCATGCAGTGGCCGCTTGCAAAGTCTCGCCCCATTCCGAGTCCGGCAGACAAAGTTGGCCAGCCTCTCCCCCCAAGGCTATAGCCCACCCGTTTTTTGGCGATTTTTCCGCGGGACGAACTTCGCGCCCCGCCCTTCGGGCGGTTATTTTTGGGTGCGGCTGTGCCCGCGGCCTATTTTTGGCATGCGGAGGCCGCTCGCAAAGGCTCGCCCCATTCCGAGTCCGGCGGACGAAGTTGGCCAGCCCATCCCCCGAAGGCTATAGCCCACCCGTTTTTTGGCCATTTTTCCGCTGGGGGGTTTGGGCGCGCCGACCTTCGGGCGGGTAATTTTGGGCGCGGCTGTGCCCGTGGCCTCTTTTTGGCACACGGAGGTGCCTCGCAAAGTCTCGCGCCATTCCGAGTCCGGCGGACGAAGTTGGCCAGCCCCACCCCCCAAGGCTATAGCCCACCCGTTTTTGTGGCCTTTTTCCGCTGGACGAACTTGGCGCCCCGGCCTTCGGGCGGGTATTTTTGGCGCGGCTGTGCCCGCGGCCTATTTTTGGCACACGGAGGTGCCTCGCAAAGTCTCGCGCCTCTCCGAGTCCGGCGGACGAAGTTGGCCAGCCCCACCCCCCAAGGCTATAGCCCACCCGTTTTTGTGGCCTTTTTCCGCTGGACGAACTTGGCGCCCCGGCCTTCGGGCGAGTATTTTTGGGCGCGGCTGTGCCCGCGGCCTATTTTTGGCACACGGAGGCACCTCGCAAAGTCTCGCGCCATTCCGAGTCCGGCGGACGAAGTTGGCCAGCCCCACCCCCCAAGGCTATATCCCACCCGTTTTTGTGGCCTTTTTCCGCTGGACGAACTTGGCGCCCCGGCCTTCGGACTGGTATTTTTGGGTGAGGCTGTGCCCGCGGCCTATTTTTGGCACACGGGGGCGCCTCGCAATGTCTCAGGCCATTCCGAGTCCGGCGGACGAAGTTGGCCAGCCTCACCCCCCAAGGCTATAGCCCACCCGTTTTTGTGGCCTTTTTCCGATGGACGAACTTGGCGCCCCGCCCTTCGGGCGTGTATTTTTTGGCGTGGCTGTGCCCGTGGCCTTTTTTTGGCACACGGAGGCGCCTCGCAAAGTCTCGTGCCATTCCGAGTCCGGCGGACGAAGTTGGCCAGCCCCACCCCCCAAGGCTATAGCCCACCCGTTTTTGTGGCCTTTTTCCGCTGGACGAACTTGGCGCCCCGGCCTTCGGGCGGGTATTTTTGGCGCGGCTGTGCCCGCGGCCTATTTTTGGCACACGGAGGTGCCTCGCAAAGTCTCGCGCCTCTCCGAGTCCGGCGGACGAAGTTGGCCAGCCCCACCCCCCAAGGCTATAGCCCACCCGTTTTTGTGGCCTCTTTCCGCTGGACGAACTTGGCGCCCCGGCCTTCGGGCGAGTATTTTTGGGCGCGGCTGTGCCCGCGGCCTATTTTTGGCACACGGAGGCGCCTCGTAAAGTCTCGCGCCATTCCGAGTCCGGCGGACGAAGTTGGCCAGCCCCACCCCTCAAGGCTATATCCCACCCGTTTTTGTGGCCTTTTTCCGCTGGACGAACTTGGCGCCCCGGCCTTCGGGCTGGTATTTTTGGGTGAGGCTGTGCCCGCGGCCTATTTTTGGCACACGGAGGCGCCTCGCAAAGTCTCGCGCCATTCCGAGCCCGGCGGACGAAGTTGGCCAGCCCCACCCCCCAAGGCTATAGCCCACCCGTTTTTGTGGCCTCTTTCCGCTGGACGAACTTGGCGCCCCGGCTTTCGGGTGGATTTTTTTGGGCGCGGCTGTGCCCGCAGCCTATTTTTGGCACACGGAGGGCCCTCGCAAAGTCTCGCGCCATTCCGAGTCCGGCGGACGAACTTGGCCAGCCCCACCCCCCAAGGCTATAGCCCACCCGTTTTGTTGGCCTTTTTCCGCTGGACGAACTTGGCGCCCCGGCCTTCGGGCAGTTATTTTTGGGCGCGGCTGTGCCCGCGGCCTATTTTTGGAAAACGGAGGGCCCTCGAAAAGTCTCGCGCCATTCCGAGTCCGGCGGACGAAGTTGGCAAGCCCCACCCCCCAAGGCTATAGCCCACCCGTTTTTGTGGCCTTTTTCCGCTGGACGAACATGGCGCCCCGGCTTTCGGGCGTATATTTTTGGGCGCGGCTGTGCCCGCGGCCTATTTTTGGCACACGGAGGCCCCTCACAAAGTCTCGCGCCATTCCGAGTCCCGCGGATGAAGTTGGCCAGCCCCACCCCCCAAGGCTATAGCCCACCCGTTTTTGTGGCCTTTTTCCGCGGGACGAACTTGGCGCCCCGCCCTTCGGGCGGTTATTTTTGGGCGCGGCTGTGCCCGCGGCCTATTTTTGGCACACGGAGGCCGCTCGCAAAGGCTCGCGCCATTCCGAGTCCGGCGGACGAAGTTGGCCTGCCCCTCCCCCCAAGGCTATAGCCCACCCGTTTTTTGGCCATTTTTCCGCTGAGGGGTTTGGGCGCGCCGACCTTCGGGCGGTTATTTTTGGGCGCGGCTGTGCCCGTAGCCTATTTTTGGCATGCAGTGGCCGCTTGCAAAGTCTCGCCCCATTCCGAGTCCGGCAGACAAAGTTGGCCAGCCTCTCCCCCCAAGGCTATAGCCCACCCGTTTTTTGGCGATTTTTCCGCGGGACGAACTTCGCGCCCCGGCCTTCGGGCGGTTATTTTTGGGTGCGGCTGTGCCCGCGGCCTATTTTTGGCATGCGGAGGCCGCTCGCAAAGGCTCGCCCCATTCCGAGTCCGGCGGACGAAGTTGGCCAGCCCCTCCCCCGAAGGCTATAGCCCACCCGTTTTTTGGCCATTTTTCCGCTGGGGGGTTTGGGCGCGCCGACCTTCGGGCGGGTAATTTTGGGCGCGGCTGTGCCCGTGGCCTCTTTTTGGCACACGGAGGTGCCTCGCAAAGTCTCGCGCCATTCCGAGTCCGGCGGACGAAGTCGGCCAGCCCCACCCCCCAAGGCTATAGCCCACCCGTTTTTGTGGCCATTTTCCGCTGGACGAACTTGGCGCCCCGGCCTTCGGGCGGGTATTTTTGGTCGTGGCTGTGCCCGCGGCCTATTTTTGGCACAAGGAGGTGGCTCGCAAAGTCTCGCGCCATTCCGAGTCCGGCGGACGAAGTTGGCCAGCCCCACCCCCCAAGGTTATAGCCCACCCGTTTTTGTGGCCTTTTTCCGCTGGACGAAGTTGGCGCCCCGGCCTTCGGGCGGGTATTATTGGGCGCGGCTGTGCCTGCGGCCTATTTTTGGCACACGGAGTCGCCTAGCAAAGTCTTGCCCCATTCCGAGTCCGGCGGACGAAGTCGGCCAGCCCCTCCCCCCAAGGCTATAGCCCACCCGTTTTTGTGGCCTTTTTCCGCTGGACGAACTTGGCGCTTCGGGCGGTTACTTTTGGGCGCGGCCGTGCCCGCGGCCTATTTTTGGAGCGTACAGGCCGCTCGCAAAGTCTCGCCCCATTCCGAGTCCGGCGGACGAAGTTGGCCAGCCCCACCCCCCAAGGCTATAGCCCACCCGTTTTTGTGGCCATTTTCCGCTGGACGAACTTGGCGCCCCGGCCTTCGGGCCGGTATTTTTGGGCGCGGCTATGCCCGCGGCCTAATTTTGGCACACGGAGGCATCTCGTAAAGTCTCGCGCCATTCTGAGTCCGGCGGACGAAGTTGGCCAGCCCCACCCCCCAAGGCTATAGCCCACCCGTTTTTGTGGCCATTTTCCGCTGGACGAACTTGGCGCCCCGGCCTTCGGGCGGGTGTTTTTGGTCGCGGCTGTGCCCGCGGCCTATTTTTGGCACACGGAGGCGCCTCGCAAAGTCTCGCGCCAGTCCGAGTCCGGCGGACGAAGTCGGCCAGCCCCACCCCCCAAGGCAATAGCCCACCCGTTTTTGTGGCCTTTTTCCGCTGGACGAACTTGGCGCCCCGGCCTTCGGGCGGGTATTTTTGGGCGCGGCTATGCCCGCGGCCTATTTTTGGCACACGGAGGCATCTCGCAAAGTCTCGCGCCATTCTGAGTCCGGCGGACGAAGTTGGCCAGCCCCACCCCCCAAGGCTATAGCCCACCCGTTTTTGTGGCCATTTTCCGCTGGACGAACTTGGCGCCCCGGCCTTCGGGCGGGTGTTTTTGGTCGCGGCTGTGCCCGCGGCCTATTTTTGGCACACGGAGGCGCCTCGCAAAGTCTCGCGCCAGTCCGAGTCCGGCGGACGAAGTCGGCCAGCCCCACCCCCCAAGGCAATAGCCCACCCGTTTTTGTGGCCTTTTTCCGCTGGACGAACTTGGCGCCCCGGCCTTCGCGCTGTTATTTTTGGGCGCGGCTGTGCCCGCGGCCTATTTTTGGCACACGGAGATCCCTCGCAAAGTCTCCCGCCATTCCGAGTCCGGCCGACGATGTTGGCCAGCCCCAACCCGCAAGGCTATGGCCCACCCGTTTTTGTGGCCTTCTTCCGCTGGACGAACTTGGCGCCCGGGCCTTCGGGCGGTTATTTTTGGGCGCGGCTGTGCCCGTGGCCTATTTTTGGCACACAGAGTTGCCTCGCAAAGTATAGCGCCATTCCGAGTCCGGCGGACAAAGTCGGCCAGCCCCACCCCCCACGGCTATAGCCCACCCGTTTTTGTGGCCATTTTCCGCTGGACGAACTTGGCGCCCCGGCCTTCGGGCAGGTATTTTTGAGCGCGGCTGTGCCCGTGCCCTATTTTTGGCACACGGAGGCGCCTCGCAAAGTCTCGCGCCATTCCGAGTCCGGCGGACGAAGTTGGCCAGCCCCACCCCCCAAGGCTATAGCCCACCCGTTTTTGTGGCCATTTTCTGCTGGACGAACTTGGCGCCCCGGCCTTCGGGCGGGTATTTTTGGGCGCGGCTGTGCCCGCGGCCTATTTTTGGTACACAGAGGCGCCTCGCAAGGTTTAGCGCCATTCCGAGTCCGGCGGACGAACTCGGCCAGCCACACCCCCCACGGCTATAGCCCACCCATTTTTGTGGCCATTTTCCGCTGGACGAACTTGGCGCCCCGGCCTTCGGGCGGGTATTTTTGGGCGCGGCTGTGCCCGCGGCCTATTTTTCGCACACGGAGTTGCCTCGCAAAGTCTAGCGCCATTCCGAGTCCGGCGGACGAAGTCGGCCAGCCCCACCCCCCACGGCTATAGCCCACCCGTTTTTGTGGCCATTTTCCGCTGGATGAACTTGGCGCCCCGGCCTTCGGGCAGGTATTTTTGAGCGCGGCTGTGCCCGTGCCCTATTTTTGGCACACGGAGGCGCCTCGCAAAGTCTCGCGCCATTCCGAGTCCGGCGGACGAAGTTGGCCAGCCCCAGCCCCTAAGGCTATAGCCCACCCGTTTTTGTGGCCATTTTCCGCTGGACGAACTTGGCGGCCCGGCCTTCGGGCGGGTATTTTTGGGCGCGGCTGTGCCCGAGGCCTATTTTTGCCACACGGAGGCGCCTCGCAAGGTTTAGCGCCATTCCGAGTCCGGCGGACGAAGTCGGCCAGCCCCACCCCCCACGGCTATAGCCCACCCGTTTTTGTGGCCATTTTCCGCTGGACGAACTTGGCGCCCCGGCCTTCGGGCGGGTATTTTTGGGCGCGGCTGTGCCCGTGGCCTATTTTTGGCACACGGAGGCCCCTCGCAAAGTCTCACGCCATTCCGAGTCCGGCGGACAAAGTTGGCAGCCCCACCCCCCAAGGCTATAGCCCACCCGTTTTTGTGGCCTTTTTCCGCTGGACGAACTTGGCGCCGCGGCCTTCGGGCGGATATTTTTGGGCGCGGCTGTGCCCGTGGCCTATTTTTGGCACACGGAGCCGCCTCGCAAAATCTCGCTCCATTCCGAGTCCGGCGGACGAAGTTCGCAAGCCCCACCCCCCAAGGCTATAGCCCACCCGTTTTTGTGGCTATTTTCCGCTGGACGGACTTGGCGCCCCGGCCTTCGGGCGGGTATTTTTGGGCGCGGCTGTGCCCGTGGCCTATTTTTGGCACACGGAGGCGCCTCGCAAAGTCTCGCGGCATTCCGAGTCCGGCGGACAAAGTCGGCCAGCCCCAACCACCAAGGCTATAGCCCACCAGTTTTTGTGGCCATTTTCTGATGGACGAACTTGGCGTCCCGGCCTTCGGGCGGGTATTTTTGGGCGCGGCTGTGCCCGCGGCCTATTTTTGGCACACGGAGGCGCCTCGCAAAGTGTCGCGCCATTCCGAGTCCGGCGGACGAAGTCGGCCAGCCCCACCCCCCACGGCTATAGCCCACCCGTTTTTGTGGCCTTTTTCCGCTGGACGAACTTGGCGCCCCGGCCTTCGGGCGGATATTTTTGGGCGCGGCTGTGCCCGTGGCCTATTTTTGGCACACGGAGCCGCCTCGCAAAGTCTCGCTCCATTCCGAGTCCGGCGGCCGAAGTTCGCAAGCCCCACCCCCCAAGGCTATAGCCCACCCGTTTTTGTGGCCATTTTCCGCTGGACGAACTTGGCGCCCCGGCCTTCGGGCGGATATTTTTGGGCGCGGCTGTGCCCGTGGCCTATTTTTGGCACACGGAGCCGCCTCGCAAAATCTCGCTCCATTCCGAGTCCGGCGGACGAAGTTCGCAAGCCCCACCCCCCAAGGCTATAGCCCACCCGTTTTTGTGGCTATTTTCCGCTGGACGGACTTGGCGCCCCGGCCTTCGGGCGGGTATTTTTGGGCGCGGCTGTGCCCGCGGCCTATTTTTGGCACACGGAGGCGCCTCGCAAAGTCTCGCGGCATTCCGAGTCCGGCGGACAAAGTCGGCCAGCCCCAACCCCCAAGGCTATAGCCCACCAGTTTTTGTGGCCATTTTCTGCTGGACGAACTTGGCGCCCCGGCCTTCGGGCGGGTATTTTTGGGCGCGGCTGTACCCGCGGCCTATTTTTGGCACACGGAGGCGCCTCACAAAGTGTCGCGCCATTCCGAGTCCGGCGGACGAAGTCGGCCAGCCCCACCCCCCACGGCTATAGCCCACCCGTTTTTGTGGCCTTTTTCCGCTGGACGAACTTGGCGCCGCGGCCTTCGGGCGGATATTTTTGGGCGCGGCTGTGCCCGTAGCCTATTTTTGGCACACGGAGCCGCCTCGCAAAGTCTCGCTCCATTCCGAGTCCGGCGGCCGAAGTTCGCAAGCCCCACCCCCCAAGGCTATAGCCCACCCGTTTTTGTGGCCATTTTCCGCTGGACGAACTTGGCGCCCCGGCCTTCGGGCGGGTATTTTTGGGCGCGGCTGTGCCCGCGGCCTATTTTTGGCACACGGAGGCGCCTCGCAAAGTCTCGCGGCATTCCGAGTCCGGCGGACAAAGTCGGCCAGCCCCATCCCCCAAGGCTATAGCCCACCCGTTTTTGTGGCCATTTTCCGCTGGACGAACTTGGCGCCCCGGCCTTCGGGCGGGTATTTTTGGGCGCGGCTGTGCCCGCGGCCTATTTTTCGCACACGGAGTTGCCTCGCAAAGTCTAGCGCCATTCAGAGTCCGGCGGACGAAGTCGGCCAGCCCCACCCCCCACGGCTATAGCCCACCCGTTTTTGTGGCCATTTTCCGCTGGACGAACTTGGCGCCCCGGCCTTCGGGCAGGTAGTTTTGAGCGCGGCTGTGCCCGTGCCCTATTTTTGGCACACGGAGGCGCCTCGCAAAGTCTCGCGCCATTCCGAGTCCGGCGGACGAAGTTGGCCAGCCCCAGCCCCCAAGGCTATAGCCCACCCGTTTTTGTGGCCATTTTCCGCTGGACGAACTTGGCGCCCCGGCCTTCGGGCGGGTATTTTTGGACGCGGCTGTGCCCGCGGCCTATTTTTGGCACACGGAGGCGCCTCGTAAGGTTTAGCGCCATTCCGAGTCCGGCGGACGAAGTCGGCCAGCCCCACCCCCCACGGCTATAGCCCACCCGTTTTTGTGGCCATTTTCCGCTGGACGAACTTGGCGCCCCGGCCTTCGGGCGGGTATTTTTGGGCGCGGCTGTGCCCGCGGCCTATTTTTGGCACACGGAGGCGCCTCGCAAAGTCTCGCGCCATTCCGAGTCCGGCGGACGAAGTCGGCCAGCCCCACCCCCCACGGCTATAGCCCACCCGTTTTTGTGGCCATTTTCCGCTGGACGAACTTGGCGCCCCGGCCTTCGGGCGGGTATTTTTGGGCGCGGCTGTGCCCGTGGCCTATTTTTGGCACACGGAGGCCCCTCGCAAAGTCTCACGCCATTCCGAGTCCGGCGGACAAAGTTGGCAGCCCCACCACCCAAGGCTATAGCCCACCCGTTTTTGTGGCCTTTTTCCGCTGGACGAACTTGGCGCCGCGGCCTTCGGGCGGATATTTTTGGGCGCGGCTGTGCCCGTGGCCTATTTTTGGCACACGGAGCCGCCTCGCAAAGTCTCGCTCCATTCCGAGTCCGGCGGACGAAGTTCGCAAGCCCCACCCCCCAAGGCTATAGCCCACCCGTTTTTGTGGCCATTTTCCGCTGGACGAACTTGGCGCCCCGGCCTTCGGGCGGGTATTTTTGGTAGCGGCTGTGCCCGCGGCCTATTTTTGGCACACGGAGGCGCCTCGCAAAGTCTCGCGGCATTCCGAGTCCGGCGGACAAAGTCGGCCAGCCCCAACCCCCAAGGCTATAGCCCACCCGTTTTTGTGGCCATTTTCCGCTGGACGAACTTGGCGCCCCGGCCTTCGGGCGGGTATTTTTGGGCGCGGCTGTGCCCGCGGCCTATTTTTGGCACACGGAGGCGCCTCGCAAAGTGTCGCGCCATTCCGAGTCCGGCGGACGAAGTTGGCCAGCCCCAGCCCCCAAGGCTATAGCCCACCCGTTTTTGTGGCCATTTTCCGCTGGACGAACTTGGCGCCTGGCCTTCGGGCGGGTATTTTTGGTCGCGGCTGTTCCCGCGGCCTATTTTTGGCACACGGAGTTGCCTCGCAAAGTATAGCGCCATTCCGAGTCCGGCGGACGAAGTCGGCCAGCCCCACCCCCCACGGCTATAGCCCACCCGTTTTTGTGGACATTTTCCGCTGGACGAACTTGGCGCCCCAGCCTTCGGGCAGGTATTTTTGACTGCGGCTGTCCCCGTGCCCTATTTTAGGCACACGGAGGCGCCTCGCAAAGTCTCGCACCATTCCGAGTCCGGCGGACGAAGTCGGCCAGCCCCACCCCCCACGGCTATAGCCCACCCGTTTTTGTGGCCATTTTCCGCTGGACGAACTTGGCGCCCCGGCCTTCGGGCGGGTATTTTTGGGCGCGGCTGTGCCCGCGGCCTATTTTTGGCACACGGAGGCGCCTCGCAAAGTCTCGCGCCATTCCGAGTCCGGCGGACGAAGTCGGCCAGCCCCACCCCCAAGGCTATAGCCCACCCGATTTTGTGGCCTTTTTCCGCTGGACGAACATGGCGCCATGCCTTCGGGGGGTTATTTTTGGGCGCGGCTGTGCCCGTGGCCTATTTTTGGCACACGGAGCCGCCTCGCAAAGTCTCGCTCCATTCCGAGTCCGGCGGACGAAGTTCGCAAGCCCCACCCCCCAAGGCTATAGCCCACCCGTTTTTGTGGCCATTTTCCGCCGGACGAACTTGGCGCCCCGGCCTTCGGGGGGCTATTTTTGGGCGCGGCTATGCCCGCGGCCTATTTTTGGCACACGGAGGCGCCTCGAAAAGTCTCGCGGCATTCCGAGTCCGGCGGACAAAGTCGGCCAGCCCCACCCCCCAAGGCTATAGCCCACCAGTTTTTGTGGCCATTTTCCGCTGGACGAACTTGGCGCCCCGGCCTTCGGGCCGGTATTTTTGGGCGCGGCTGTGCCCGCGGCCTATTTTTGGCACACGGAGGCGCCTCGCAAAGTCTCGCGCCATTCCGAGTCCGGCGGACAAAGTTGGCCAGCCCCACCCCCCAAGGCTATAGCCCACCCGTTTTGTGTCCTTTTTCCGCTGGACGAACTTGGCGCCGCGGCCTTCGGGCGGATATTTTTGGGCGCGGCTGTGCCCGTGGCCTATTTTTGGCACACGGAGCCGCCTCGCAAAGTCTCGCGCCATTCCGAGTCCGGCGGACGAAGTTGGCCAGCCCCAGCCCCCAAGGCTATAGCCCACCCGTTTTTGTGGCCATTTTCCGCTGGACGAACATGGCGCCCCAGCCTTCGGGCATGTATTTTTGAGCGCGGCTGTGCCCGTGCCCTATCTTTGGCACACGGAGGCGCCTCGCAAAGTCTCGCGCCATTCCGAGTCCGGCGGACGAAGTTGGCCAGCCCCACCCCCCAAGGCTATAGCCCACCCGATTTTGTGGCCATTTTCCGCTGGACGAACTTGGCGCCCCGGCCTTCGGGCGGGTATTTTTGGGCGCGGCTGTGCCCGCGGCCTATTTTTGGCACACGGAGGCGCCTCGCAAGGTTTAGCGCCATTCCGAGTCCGGCGGACGAAGTCGGCCAGCCCCACCCCCCACGGCTATAGCCCACCCGTTTTTGTGGCCATTTTCCGCTGGACGAACTTGGCGCCCGGCCTTCGGGCGGGTATTTTTGCGCGGCTGTGCCCGCGGCCTATTTCTGGCACACGGAGGCGCCTCGCAAAGTCTCGCGCCATTCCGAGTCCGGCGGACGAAGTTGGCCAGCCCCCCCCCCCACCGCTATAGCCCACCCGTTTTTGTGGCCATTTTCCGCTGGACGAACTTGGCGCCCCGGCCTTCGGGCGGGTATTTTTGGTCGCGGCTGTGCCCGCGGCCTATTTTTGGCACACGGAGGCGCCTCGCAAGGTTTAGCGCCATTCCGAGTCCGGCGGACGAAGTCGGCCAGCCCCACCCCCCACGGCTATAGCCCACCCGTTTTTGTGGCCATTTTCCGCTGGACGAACTTGGCGCCCCGGCCTTCGGGCGGGTATTTTTGGGCGCGGCTGTGCCCGCGGCCTATTTTTGGCACACGGAGGCGCCTGGCAAGGTTTAGCGCCAGTCCGAGTCCGGCGGACGAAGTCGGCCAGCCCCACCCCCCACGGCTATAGCCCACCCGTTTTTGTGGCCATTTTCCGCTGGACGAACTTGGCGCCCCGGCCTTCGGGAGGGTATTTTTTGGCGCGGCTGTGCCCGCGGCCTATTTTTGGCACACGGAGGCGCTTCGCAAAGTCTCGCGCCATTCCGAGTCCGGCGGACGAAGTTGGCCAGCCCCAGCCCCCAAGGCTATAGCCCACCCGTTTTTGTGGCCATTTTCCGCTGGACGAACTTGGCGCCCCGGCCTTCGGGCGGGTATTTTTGGTCGCGGCTGTGCCCGCGGCCTATTTTTTGCACACGGAGTTGCCTCGCAAAGTCTAGCGCCATTCCGAGTCCGGCGGACGAAGTCGGCCAGCCCCACCCCCCACGGCTATAGCCCACCCGTTTTTGTGGCCATTTTCCGCTGGACGAACTTGGCGCCCCGGCCTTCGGGCAGGTATTTTTGAGCGCGGCTGTGCCCGTGCCCTATTTTTGGCACACGGAGGCGCCTCGCAAAGTCTCGCGCCATTCGGAGTCCGGCGGACGAAGTTGGCCAGCCCCACCCCCCAAGGCTATAGCCCACCCGTTTTTGTGGCCTCTTTCCGCTGGACGAACTTGGCGCCCCGGCCTTCGGGCGGGTATTTTTGGGCGCGGCTGTGCCCGCGGCCTATTTTTGGCACACGGAGGTGCCTCGCAAAGTCTCGCGCCATTCGGAGTCCGGCGGACGAAGTTGGCCAGCCCCACCCCCCAAGGCTATAGCCCACCCGTTTTTGTGGCCACTTTCCGCTGGACGAACTTGGCGCCCCGGCCTTCGGGCGGGTATTTTTGGGCGCGGCTGTGCCCGCGGCCTATTTTTGGCGCACGGAGGCGCCTCGTAAAGTCTCGCGCCATTCGGAGTCCGGCGGACGAAGTTGGCCAGCCCCACCCCCCAAGGCTGTAGCCCACCCGTTTTTGTGGCCTTTGTCCGCTTGACGAAATTGGCGCCCCTACCTTCGGGCGGGTATTTTTGGGCGCGGGTATGCCCGCGGCCTATTTTTGGGACACGGAGGCGCCTCACAAAGTCTCGCGCCATTCCGAGTCCGGCGGACGAAGTTGGCCAGCTCCACCCCCCAAGGCTATAGCCCACCCGTTTTTGTGGCCCTTTTCCGCTGGACGAACTTGGTGCCCCGGCCTTCGGGCGGGTATTTTTGGGCGTGGCTGTGCCCGCGGCCTAATTTTGGGACACGGAGGTGCCTCACAAAGTCTCGCGCCATTCCGAGTCCGGCGGAAGAAGTTGGCCAGCCCCACCCACCAAGGCTATAGCCCACCCGTTTTTGTGGCCTTTTTCCGCTGGACGAACTTGGCGCCCCGCCCTTCGGGTGGGTATTTTTCGGCGCGGCTGTGCTCACGGCCTATTTTTGGCACACGGAGGTGCCTCCCAAAGTCTCGCGCCATTCCGAGTCCGGCGGACGAAGTTGGCCAGCCCCACCCCCCAAGGCTATAGCCCACCCGTTTTTGTGGCCTTTTTCCGCTGGACGAACATGGCGCCCTGGCCTTCGGGCTGGTTTTTTTGGGCGCGGCTGTGCCCGCGGCCTATTTTTGGGACACGGAGGCGCCTCGCAAATTCTAGCGCCATTCCGAGTCCGGCGGACGAAGTTGGCCAGCCCCACCACCCAAGGCTATAGCTCACCCGTTTTTGAGGCCTTTTTTCGCTGGACGAACTTGGCGCCCCGGCCTTCGGGCGGGTATTTTTTGGCGCAGCTGTGCCCCCGGCCTATTTTTGGCACACGGAGGCGCCTCGCTAAGTCTCGCGCCATTCCGAGTCTGGCGGACGAAGTCGGCCAGCCCCACCCCCCAAGGCTATAGCCCACCCGTTTTTGTCGCCTTTTTCCGCTGGACGAACTTGGCGCCCCGGCCTTCGGGCGGGTATTTTTGGGCGCGGCTGTGCCCGCGGCCTATTTTTTGCACACGGAGGCACCTCGTAAAGTCTCGCACCAATCCGAGTCCGGCGGACGAAGTGGGCCAGCCCCACCACCCAAGGCTATAGCCCACCCGTTTTTGTGGCCTTTTTCCGCTGGACGAACTTGGCGCCCCGGCCATCGGGCAGGTATTTTTGGGCGCGGGTATGCCCGCGGCCTATTTTTGGGACACGGAGGTGCCTCGCAAAGTCTCGCGCCATTCCGAGTCCGGCGGACGAAGTTGGCCAGCTCCACCCCCGAAGGCTATAGCCCACCCGTTTTTGTGGCCTTTTTCCGCTGGACGAACTTGGTGCCCCGGCCTTCGGGCGGGTATTTTTGGGCGTGGCTGTGTCCGCGGCCTAATTTTGGGACACGGAGGTGCCTCGCAAAGTCTCGCGCCATTCCGAGTCCGGCGGAAGAAATTGGCCAGCCCCACCCACCAAGGCTATAGCCCACCCGTTTTTGTGGCCTTTTTCCGCTGGACGAACTTGGCGCCCCGCCCTTCGGGTGGGTATTTTTCGGCGCGGCTGTGCTCACGGCCTATTTTTGGCACACGGAGGTGCCTCCCAAAGTCTCGCGCCATTCCGAGTCCGGCGGACGAAGTTGGCCAGCCCCACCCCCCAAGGCTATAGCCCACCCGTTTTTGTGGCCTTTTTCCGCTGGACGAACATGGCGCCCTGGACTTCGGGCGGGTTTTTTTGGGCGCGGCTGTGCCCGCGGCCTATTTTTGGGACACGGAGGTGCCTCGCAAATTCTAGCGCCATTCCGAGTCCGGCGGACGAAGTTGGCCAGCCCCACCACCCAAGGCTATAGCTCACCCGTTTTTGAGGCCTTTTTTCGCTGGACGAACTTGGCGCCCCGGCCTTCGGGCGGGTATTTTTGGGCGCGGCTGTGCCCCCGGCCTATTTTTGGCACACGGAGGCGCCTCGCAAAGTCTCGCGCCATTCCAAGTCTGGCGGACGAAGTCGGCCAGCCCCACCCCCCAAGGCTATAGCCCACCCGTTTTTGTCGCCTTTTTCTGCTGGACGAACTTGGCGCCCCGGCCTTCGGGCGGGTATTTTTGGGCGCGGCTGTGCCCGCGGCCTATTTTTTGCACACGGAGGCACCTCATAAAGTCTCGCGCCAATCCGAGTCCGGCGGACGAAGTTGGCCAGCCCCACCACCCAAGGCTATAGCTCACCCGTTTTTGAGGCCTTTTTTCGCTGGACAAACTTGGCGCCCCGGCCTTCGGGCGGGTATTTTTGGGTGCGGCTGTGCCCCCGGCCTATTTTTGGCACATGGAGGCGCCTCGCAAAGTCTCGCGCCATTCCGAGTCTGGCGGACGAAGTCGGCCAGCCCCACCCCCCAAGGCTATAGCCCACCCGTTTTTGTGGCCTTTTTCCGCTGGACGAACTTGGCGCCCCGGCCTTTCGGCGGGTATTTTTTGGCGCGGGTTTGCCCCCGGCCTATTTTTGGCACACGGAGGCGCCTCGCTAAGTCTCGCGCCATTCCGAGTCTGGCGGACGAAGTCGGCCAGCCCCACCCCCCAAGGCTATAGCCCACCCGTTTTTGTCGCCTTTTCCGCCTGGACGACTTGGCGCCCGCCTTCGGGCGGGTATTTTTAAGGCGCGGCTGTGTCCGCTGCCTATTTTTGGCACACGGATGTGCCTCGAAAAGTCTCGCGCCATACCGAGTCCGCGGACGAAGTTGGCCAGCCCCACCCCCAAGGCCGTAGCCCACCCGCTTTTTGTGGCCTTTGTCCATTTGGACTAACTTGGCGCCCTGCCTTCGGGCGGGTATTTTTGGGTGCGGCTGTGTCCGCGGCCTATTTTTAGCACACGGAGGCGCTCGCAAAGTCTCGCGCCATTACGAGTCCGCGGACCAGAAGTTGGCCAGCCCCACCCCCAAGGCTATAGCCCACCCGCTTTTGTGGCCTTTTTCCGCTGGACGAACTTGGCGCCCGGCCTTTGGCGGGTATTTTTGGCGCGGGTATGCCCGCAGCCTATTTTTTTGCCACACGGAGGCGCCTCGAAAAGTCTCGCGCCATTCCGAGTCCGGCGGACGAAGTGGGCCAGCCCCACCCCCCAAGGCTGTAGCCCACCCGTTTTTGTGGCCTTTTTCTGCTGGACGAACTTGGCGCCCCTGCCTTCGGGCGGGTATTTTTGGGTGCGGCTGTGTCCAAGGCCTATTTTTAGCACACGGAGGCGCATCACAAAGTCTCGCGCCATTCCGAGTTCGGCGGACGAAGTTGGCCAGCCCCACCCCCCAAGGCTATAGCCCACCCGTTTTTGTGGCCTTTTTCCGCTGGACGAACTTGGCGCCCCGGCCTTTCCGTGGGTATTTTTTGGCGCGGGTATGCCCGCGGCCTATTTTTGGCACACGGAGGCACCTCGAAAAGTCTCGGGCCATTCAGAGTCCGGCGGACGAAGTTGGCCAGCCCCACCCCCCAAGGCTGTAGCCCACCCGTTTTTGTGGCCTTTGTCCGCTTGACGAAATTGGCGCCCCTACCTTCGGGCGGGTATTTTTGGGCGCGGGTATGCCCGCGGCCTATTTTTGGGACACGGAGGCGCCTCGCAATGTCTCGCGCCATTCCGAGTCCGGCGGACGAAGTTGGCCAGCTCCACCCCCCAAGGCTATAGCCCACCCGTTTTTGTGGCCTTTTTCCGCTGGACGAACTTGGTGCCCCGGCCTTCGGGCGGGTATTTTTGGGCGTGGCTGTGCCCGCGGCCTAATTTTGGGACACGGAGGTGCCTCGCAAAGTCTCGCGCCATTCCGAGTCCGGCGGACGAAGTTGGCCAGCTCCACCCCCCAAGGCTATAGCCCACCCGTTTTTGTGGCCTTTTTCCGCTGGACGAACTTGGTGCCCCGGCCTTTGGGCGGGTATTTTTGGGCGTGGCTGTGCCCGCGGCCTAATTTTGGGACACGGAGGTGCCTCGCAAAGTCTCGCGCCATTCCGAGTCCGGCGGAAGAAGTTGGCCAGCCCCACCCACCAAGGCTATAGCCCACCCGTTTTTGTGGCCTTTTTCCGCTGGACGAACTTGGCGCCCCGCCCTTCGGGGGGGTATTTTTCGGCGCGGCTGTGCACACGGCCTATTTTTGGCACACGGAGGTGCCTCCCAAAGTCTCGCGCCATTCCGAGTCCGGCGGACGAAGTTGGCCAGCCCCACCCCCCAAGGCTATAGCCCACCCGTTTTTGTGGCCTTTTTCCGCTGGACGAACATGGCGCCCTGGCCTTCGGGCTGGTTTTTTTGGGCGCGGCTGTGCCCGCGGCCTATTTTTGGGACACGGAGGCGCCTCGCAAATTCTAGCGCCATTCCGAGTCCGGCGGACGAAGTTGGCCAGCCCCACCACCCAAGGCTATAGCTCACCCGTTTTTGAGGCCTTTTTTCGCTGGACGAACTTGGCGCCCCGGCCTTCGGGCGGGTATTTTTTGGCGCGGCTGTGCCCCCGGCCTATTTTTGGCACACGGAGGCGCCTCGCTAAGTCTCGCGCCATTCCGAGTCTGGCGGACGAAGTCGGCCAGCCCCACCCCCCAAGGCTATAGCCCACCCGTTTTTGTCGCCTTTTTCCGCTGGACGAACTTGGCGCCCCGGCCTTCGGGCGGGTATTTTTGGGCGCGGCTGTGCCCGCGGCCTATTTTTTGCACACGGAGGCACCTCGTAATGTCTCGCACCAATCCGAGTCCGGCGGACGAAGTGGGCCAGCCCCACCACCCAAGGCTATAGCCCACCCGTTTTTGTGGCCTTTTTCCGCTGGACGAACTTGGTGCCCCGGCCTTCGGGCGGGTATTTTTGGGCGTGGCTGTGCCCGCGGCCTAATTTTGGGACACGGAGGTGCCTCGCAAAGTCTCGCGCCATTCCGAGTCCGGCGGAAGAAATTGGCCAGCCCCACCCACCAAGGCTATAGCCCACCCGTTTTTGTGGCCTTTTTCCGCTGGACGAACTTGGCGCCCCGCCCTTCGGGTGGGTATTTTTCGGCGCGGCTGTGCTCACGGCCTATTTTTGGCACACGGAGGTGCCTCCCAAAGTCTCGCGCCATTCCGAGTCCGGCGGACGAAGTTGGCCAGCCCCACCCCCCAAGGCTATAGCCCACCCGTTTTTGTGGCCTTTTTCCGCTGGACGAACATGGCGCCCTGGACTTCGGGCGGGTTTTTTTGGGCGCGGCTGTGCCCGCGGCCTATTTTTGGGACACGGAGGCGCCTCGCAAATTCTAGCGCCATTCCGAGTCCGGCGGACGAAGTTGGCCAGCCCCACCACCCAAGGCTATAGCTCACCCGTTTTTGAGGCCTTTTTTCGCGGGACGAACTTGGCGCCCCGGCCTTCGGGCGGGTATTTTTGGGCGCGGCTGTGACCGCGGCCTATTTTTTGCACACGGAGGTGCCTCGCAAAGTCTCGCGCCATTCCGAGTCTGGCGGACGAAGTCGGCCAGCCCCACCCCCCAAGGCTATAGCCCACCCGTTTTTGTCGCCTTTTTCCGCTGGACGAACTTGGCGCCCCGGCCTTCGGGCGGGTATTTTTGGGCGCGGCTGTGACCGCGGCCTATTTTTTGCACACGGAGGCACCTCATAAAGTCTCGCGCCAATCCGAGTCCGGCGGACGAAGTTGGCCAGCCCCACCACCCAAGGCTATAGCTCACCCGTTTTTGAGGCCTTTTTTCGCTGGACAAACTTGGCGCCCCGGCCTTCGGGCGGGTATTTTTGGGTGCGGCTGTGCCCCCGGCCTATTTTTGGCACATGGAGGCTCCTCGCAAAGTCTCGCGCCATTCCGAGTCTGGCGGACGAAGTCGGCCAGCCCCACCCCCCAAGGCTATAGCCCACCCGTTTTTGTCGCCTTTTTCCGCTGGACGAACTTGGCGCCCCGGCCTTCGGGCGGGTATTTTTGGGCGCGGCTGTGCCCGCGGCCTATTTTTTGCACACGGAGGCACCTCATAAAGTCTCGCGCCAATCCGAGTCCGGCAGACGAAGTTGGCCAGCCCCACCACCCAAGGCTTATAGACCACCCGTTTTTGTGGCCTTTTTCCGCTGGACGAACTTGGCGCCCCGGCCATCGGGCAGGTATTTTTGGGCGCGGCTGTGTCCGCGGCCTATTTTTAGCACACGGAGGCGCCTCGCAAAGTCTCGCGCCATTCCGAGTCCGGCGGACGAAGTTGGCCAGCCCCACCCCCCAAGGCTATAGCCCACCCGTTTTTGTGGCCTTTTTCCGCTGGACGAACTTGGCGCCCCGGCCTTTCGGCGGGTATTTTTTGGCGCGGGTTTGCCCCCGGCCTATTTTTGGCACACGGAGGCGCCTCGCTAAGTCTCGCGCCATTCCGAGTCTGGCGGACGAAGTCGGCCAGCCCCACCCCCCAAGGCTATAGCCCACCCGTTTTTGTCGCCTTTTTCCGCTGGACGAACTTGGCGCCCCGGCCTTCGGGCGGGTATTTTTGGGCGCGGCTGTGTCCGCGGCCTATTTTTGGCACACGGAAGTGCCTCGAAAAGTCTCGCGCCATACCGAGTCCGGCGGACGAAGTTGGCCAGCCCCACCCCCCAAGGCTGTAGCCCACCCGTTTTTGTGGCCTTTGTCCGCTGGACCAACTTGGCGCCCCTGCCTTCGGGCGGGTATTTTTGGGTGCGGCTGTGTCCGCGGCCTATTTTTAGCACACGGAGGCGCCTCGCAAAGTCTCGCACCATTCCGAGTCCGGCGGACGAAGTGGGCCAGCCCCACCCCCCAAGGCTATAGCCCACCTGCTTTTTGTGGCCTTTTTCCGCTGGGACGAACTTGGCGCCCGGCCTTTCGGCGGGTATTTTTGGGCGCGGGTATGCCCGCAGCCTATTTTTGGCACACGGAGGCGCCTCGAAAAGTCTCGCGCCATTCCGAGTCCGGCGGACGAAGTGGGCCAGCCCCACCCCCCAAGGCTGTAGCCCACCCGTTTTTGTGGCCTTTTTCTGCTGGGAGAACTTGGCGCCCCTGCCTTCGGGCGGGTATTTTTGGGTGCGGCTGTGTCCAAGGCCTATTTTTAGCACACGGAGGCGCATCGCAAAGTCTCGCGCCATTCCGAGTCCGGCGGACGAAGTTGGCCAGCCCCACCCCCCAAGGCTATAGCCCACCCGTTTTTGTGGCCTTTTTCCGCTGGACGAACTTGGCGCCCCGGCCTTTCCGCGGGTATTTTTTGGCGCGGGTATGCCCGCGGCCTATTTTTGGCACACGGAGGCGCCTCGAAAAGTCTCGCGCCATTCCGAGTCCGGCGGACGAAGTTGGCCAGCCCCACCCCCCAAGGCTGTAGCCCACCCGTTTTTGTGGCCTTTGTCCGCTTGACGAAATTGGCGCCCCTGCCTTCGGGCGGGTATTTTTGGGCGCGGGTATGCCCGCGGCCTATTTTTGGGACACGGAGGCGCCTCGCAAAGTCTCGCGCCATTCCGAGTCCGGCGGACGAAGTTGGCCAGCTCCACCCCCCAAGGCTATAGCCCACCCGTTTTTGTGGCCTTTTTCCGCTGGACGAACTTGGTGCCCCGGCCTTCGGGCGGGTATTTTTGGGCGTGGCTGTGCCCGCGGCCTAATTTTGGGACACGGAGGTGCCTCGCAAAGTCTCGCGCCATTCCGAGTCCGGCGGAAGAAGTTGGCCAGCCCCACCCACCAAGGCTATAGCCCACCCGTTTTTGTGGCCTTTTTCCGCTGGACGAACTTGGCGCCCCGCCCTTCGGGTGGGTATTTTTCGGCGCGGCTGTGCCGACGGCCTATTTTTGGCACACGGAGTTGCCCCCCAAAGTCTCGCGCCATTCCGAGTCCGGCGGACGAAGTTGGCCAGCCCCACCCCCCAAGGCTATAGCGCACCCGTTTTTGTGGCCTTTTTCCGCTGGACGAACATGGCGCCCTGGACATCGGGCGGATTTTTTTGGGCGCGGCTGTGCCCGCGTTCTATTTTTGGGACACGGAGGCGCCTCGCAAATTCTAGCGCCATTCCGAGTCCGACGGATGAAGTTGGCCAGCCCCACCACCCAAGGCTATAGCTCACCCGTTTTTGAGGCCTTTTTTCGCTGGACGAACTTGGCGCCCCGGCCTTCGTGCGGGTATTTTTGGGCGCGGCTGTGCCCCCGGCCTATTTTTGGCACACTGAGGCGCCTCGCAAAGTCTCGCGCCATTCCGAGTCTGGCGGACGAAGTCGGCCAGCCCCACACCCCAAGGCTATAGCCCACCCGTTTTTGTCGCCTTTTTCCGCTGGACGAACTTGGCGCCCCGGCCTTCGGGCGGGTATTTTTGGGCGCGGCTGTGCCCGCGGCCTATTTTTTGCACACGGAGGCACCTCATAAAGTCCCGCGCCAATCCGAGTCCGGCGGACGAAGTTAGCCAGCCCCACCACCCAAGGCTTATAGACCACCCGTTTTTGTGGCCTTTTTCCGCTGGACGAACTTGGCGCCCCGGCCATCGGGCAGGTATTTTTGGGCGCGGCTGTGTCCGCGGCCTATTTTTAGCACACGGAGGCGCCTAGCAAAGTCTCGCGCCATTCCGAGTCCGGCGGACGAAGTTGGCCAGCCCCACCCCCCAAGGCTATAGCCCACCCGTTTTTGTGGCCTTTTTCCGCTGGACGAACATGGCGCCCTGGACTTCGGGCGGGTTTTTTTGGGCGCGGCTGTGCCCGCGGCCTATTTTTGGGACACGGAGGCGCCTCGCAAATTCTAGCGCCATTTCGAGTCCGGCGGACGAAGTTGGCCAGCCCCACCCCCCAAGGCTATAGCCCACCCGTTTTTGTGGCCTTTTTCCGCTGGACGAACTTGGCGCCCCGGCCTTTCGGCTGGTATTTTTGGGCGCGGGTATGCCCGCGTCCTATTTTTGGCACACAGAGGCACCTCGAAAAGTCTCGCGCCATTCCGAGTCCGGCGGACGAAGTGGGCCAGCCCCACCCCCCAAGGCTGTAGCCCACCCGTTTTTGTGGCCTTTTTCTGCTGGACGAACTTGGCGCCCCTGCCTTCGGGCGGGTATTTTTGGGTGCGGGTTTGTCCTAGGCCTATTTTTTGCATACTGAGGCTCATCGAAAAGTCTCGCGCCATTCCGAGTCCGGCGGACGAAGTTGGCCAGCCCCACCCCCCAAGGCTATAGCCCACCCGTTTTTGTGGCCTTTTTCCGCTGGACGAACTTGGCGCCCCGGCCTTTCCGCGGGTATTTTTTGGCGCGGGTATGCCCGCGGCCTATTTTTGGCACACGGAGGCGCCTCGAAAAGTCTCGCGCCATTCCGAGTCCGGCGGACGAAGTTGGCCAGCTCCACCCCCCAAGGCTATAGCCCACCCGTTTTTGTGGCCTTTTTCCGCTGGACGAACTTAACGCCCTGGCCTTCGGGTGGTATTTTTGGGCGCGTGGGTATGCCCGCTGCCTATTTTTGGGACACGGAGGCGCCTCGCAAAGTCTCGCGCCATTCCGAGTCCGGGCGGACGGTTGGCCAGCTCCACCCCCAAGGCTATAGCCCACCCGTTTTGTGGCCTTTTCCGCTGGACGAACTTGGCGCCCGCCCTTCGGGTGGGTATTTTTCGGCACGGCTGTGCTCACGGCCTATTTTTGGCACATTGAGGTGCCTCCCAAAGTCTCGCGCCATTCCGAGTCCGGCGGACGAAGTTGGCCAGCCCCACCACCCAAGGCTATAGCTCACCCGTTTTTGAGGCCTTTTTTCGCTAGACGAACTTGGCGCCCCGGCCTTTGGGCGGGTATTTTTGGGCGTGGCTGTGCCCCCGGCCTATTTTTGGCACACGGAGGCACCTCGAAAAGTCTCGCGCCATTCCGAGTCCGGCGGACGAAGTTAGCCAGCCCCACCCCCCAAGGCTGTAGCCCACCCGTTTTTGTGGCCTTTGTCCGCTGGACGAACTTGCCGCCCCTGCCTTCGGGTGGGTATTTTTGGGCGCGGCTGTGCCCGCGGCCTATTTTTTGCACACGGAGGCTCCTCATGAAGTCTCGCACCAATCCGAGTCCGGCGGACGAAGTTGGCCAGCCCCACCACCCAAGGCTATAGCCCACCCGTTTTTGTGGCCTTTTTCCGCTGGACGAACTTGGCGCCCCGGCCATCGGGCAGGTATTTTGGCGCGGCTGTGTCCGCGGCTTATTTTTAGCACACGGAGGTGCCTCGCAAAGTCTCGCGCCATTCCGAGTCCGGGCGGACGGTTGGCCTGCCCCACCCCCAAGGCTATAGCCCACCCGCTTTTGTGGCCTTTTTCCGCTGGACGAACTTGGCGCCCGGCCTTTCGGCTGGTATTTTTGGGCGCGGGTATGCCCAAGGCCTATTTTTGGCACACAGAGGCACCTTGAAAAGTCTCGCGCCATTCCGAGTCCAAGCGGACGAAGTGGGCCAGCCCCACCTCCAAGGTCAGAGCCCACCCGTTTTTGTGGCCTTTGTCCGCTGGACGAACTTGCCGCCCCTGCCTTCGGGCGGGTATTTTGGGCGCGGCTGTGTCCGCGGCCTATTTTTGGCACACGGAGGTGCCTCAAATAGTATCGCGCCATTCCGAGTCCCGCGGATTTGGTGGGCCAGCCCCACCCTCCAAGGTCAGAGCCCACCCGTTTTTGTGGCCTTTTTCCGCTGGACGAACTTGGCGCCCCGGCCTTCGGGCGGGTATTTTTGGACGCGGCTGTGTCCGCGGCCTATTTTTGGTACACGGAGGCGCCTCGAAAAGTCTCGTGCCATACCGAGTCCGGCGGACGGTTGGCCAGCCCCACCCCTAGGTCAGAGTAGCCCACCTGTTTTGTGGCCTTTTTGTCCGCTGGACTAACTTGGCGCCCGCCGGGCGGGTATTTTGGGTGCGGCTGTGTCCGCGGCCTATTTTTAGCACACGGAGGCGCCTCGCAAAGTCTCGCGCCATTCTGAGTCCGGCGGACGAAGTTGGCCAGCCCCACCCCCCAAGGCTATAGCCCACCCGTTTTTGTGGCCTTTTTCCGCTGGACGAACATGGCGCCCTGGCCTTCGGGCGGGTATTTTTGGGCGCGGCTGTGCCCGCGGCCTATTTTTGGGACACGGAGGCGCCTCGCAAATTCTAGCGCCATTCCGAGTCCGGCGGACGAAGTTGGCCAGCCCCACCACCGAAGGCTATAGGTCACCCGTTTTTGAGGCCTTTTTTCGCTGGACGAACTTGGCGCCCCGGCCTTTGGGCGGGTATTTTTGGGCGTGGCTGTGCCCCCGGCCTATTTTTGGCACACGGAGGCACCTTGAAAAGTCTCGCGCCATTCCGAGTCCGGCGGACGAAGTTGACCAGCCCCACCCCCAAGGTCAGAGCCCACCGTTTTGTGGCCTTTGTCCGCTGGACGAACTTGCCGCCCTGCCTTCGGGCGAGTATTTTTGGCGCGGCTTTGCCCATGCCTATTTTTGCACACGGAGGCACCTCGTCAACTCTCCCCCCAATCCGAGTCCGGCGGACGCAGTTCGCCAGCCCCACCACCCACCGCTATAGCCCACCCGTCCTCGAGGCCCTTTTCCGCTGGACGAACTTGGCGCCCCGGCCATCGGGCAGGTATTTTTGGCGCGGCTGTGTCCGCGGCCTATTTTTAGCACACGGAGGTGCCTCGCAAAGTCTCGCTCCATTCCGAGTCCGGCGGACGGTTGGCCAGCCCACCCCCAAGGCTATAGCCCACCCGCTTGTGGCCTTTTTCCGCTGGACGAACTTGCGCCCGGCCTTTCAAGGGGTATTTTTGGGCGCGGCTGTGTCCGCGGCCTATTTTTGGCACACGGAAGTGCCTCGAAAAGTCTCAAGGCCATTCCGAGTCCGGCGGACGGTTGGCCAGCCCCACCTCCAAGGTCAGAGCCCACCCGTTTTGTGGCCTTTGTCCGCTGGACGAGACTTGTCGCCCCTGCCTTCGGGCGGAGTATTTTTGGCGCGGCTGTGTCCATGGCCTATTTTTGGCACACGGAGGTGCCTCAAAA
>JAUJEF010000156.1:0-107801 GCA_030444885.1 Citrus sp. QX-2021
CGAACTTGGCGCCTGCCTTCAAGCGGGTATTTTTGGCGCGGCTGTGCTCTGCGGCCTATTTTTGGCACACGGAGGAGCCTCGCAAAGTCTCGCGCCATTCCGAGTCCGCGCGGACGGTTGGCCAGCCCTCCCCCCAAGACTATAGCCCACCCTTTTTTGTGGCCTTTTTCCGCTGGACTAACTTGGAGCCCCGGCCTTCGGGCGGGTATTTTTGGGAACGGCTGTGGCCACGGCCTATTTTTGGCACACGGAGGTGCCTCGCAATGTCTCGCGCCATTCCGAGTCCGGGCGGACGGTTGGCCAGCCCCCACCCCCAAGGCTATAGCCCACCCGCTTTTGTGGCCTCTTTTCCGCTGGACGAACTTTGCGCCCGGCCTTCGGGCGGGTATTTTTGGGCGCGGCTGTGCCCGCGGTCTATTTTTGGCACACGGAGGCGCCGCAAAGTCTCGCGCCATTCCGAGTCCGGCGGGATGAAGTTGGCCAGCCCCACCCCCAAGGCCGTAGCCCACCCGTTTTTGTGGTCTTTTTCCGCTGGACGAATCTTGGCGCCCGGCCATCGGGCGGGTATTTTTGGCGCGGTTGTGCCCGCGGCCTATTTCTGGCACACGGAGGCGCCGCAAAGTCTCGCGCCATTCCGAGTCCGGCGGATTTGTTGGCCAGCCCCACCCCCAAGGCTATAGCCCACCGGTTTTTGTGGCCTCTTTCCGCTGGACGAACTTGGCGCCCGGCCGCCGGGCGGGTATTTTTGGCGCGGCTGTGCCCGCGGCCTATTTTTGGCACACGGAGGCGCCTCGCAAAGTCTCGCGCCATTCGAGTCCGCGGACGGTTGGCCAGCCCCACCCCCCAAGGCGATAGCCCACCCGGTTTTGTGGCCGTTTTCCGCTGGACGAAGTTGGCGACCCGGCCGCCGGGCGGGTATTTTTGGCGCGGCTGTGCCCAAGGCCTATTTTTGGCACACGGAGGCGCCGCAATGTCTCGCGCCATTCGAGTCCGCGGACGAAGTTGGCCAGCCGCAACACCCAAGGGTATAGACCACCGGTTTTTGTGGCCTCTTTCCGCTGGACGAACTTGGCGCCCGGCCATCGGGCGGGTATATTTTGCCGCGGCTGTGCCCGCGGCCTATTTTTGGCACACGGAGGCGCCTCGCAAAGTCTCGCGCCATTCGGAGTCCGGCGGACGAAGTTGGCCAGCCCCACCCCCCAAGGCTATAGCCCACCCGTTTTTGTGGCCTCTTTCCGCTGGACGAACTTGGCGCCCCGGCCGGCGGGCGGGTATTTTTGGGCGCGGCTGTGCCCGCGGCCTATTTTTGGCACACGGAGGCGCCTCGCAAAGTCTCGCGCCATTCGGAGTCCGGCGGACGAAGTTGGCCAGCCCCACCCCCCAAGGCTATAGCCCACCCGTTTTTGTGGCCTCTTTCCGCTGGACGAACTTGGCGCCCCGGCCGTCGGGCGGGTATTTTTGGGCGCGGCTGTGCCCGCGGCCTATTTTTGGCACACGGAGGCGCCTCACAAAGTGTCACGCCATTCCGAGTCCGGCGGACGAAGTTGGCCAGCCCCGCCCCCCAAGGCTATAGCCCACCCGTTTTTGTGGCCTCTTTCGGCTGGATGAACTTGGCGCCCCGGCCTTCGGGCGGGTATTTTTGGGCGCAGCTGCGCCCGCGGCCTATTTTTGGCACACGGAGGCGCCTCACAAAGTGTCACGCCATTCCGAGTCCGGCGGACGAAGTTGGCCAGCCCCGCCCCCCAAGGCTATAGCCCACCCGTTTTTGTGGCCTCTTTCCGCTGGACGAACTTGGCGCCCCGGCCTTCGGGCGGGTATTTTTGGGCGCGGCTGTGCCCGCGGCCTATTTTTGGCACACGGAGGTGCTGCGCGAAGTCTCGCGCCATTCCGAGTCCGGCGGACGAAGTTGGCCAGCCCCACCCCCAAGGCTATAGCCCACCCGTTTTTGTGGCCTCTTTCCGCTGGACGAACTTGGCGCCCCGGCCTTCGGGCGGGTATTTTTGGGCGCGGCTGTGTCCGCGGCCTATTTTTGGCACACGGAGGCGCCTCGCAAAGTCTCGCACCATTCCGAGTCCGGCGGACGAAGTTGGCCAGCCCCGCCCCCCAAGGCTATAGCCCACCCGTTTTTGTGGCCTCTTTCCGTTGGACGAACTTGGCGCCCCGGCCTTCGGGCGGGTATTTTTGGGCGCGGCTGTGCCCGCGGCCTATTTTTGGCACACGGAGGCGCCTCGCAAAGTCTCGCGCCATTCAGAGGGCGGAGGTATTTTTTGTCGTGGGCTACGCCGAAATGCTATAGCCCACCCGTTTTTGTGGCCTCTTTCCGCTGGGACGAACTTGGCGCCCCGGCCTTCGGGCGGGTATTTTTTGGGCGCGGCTGTGCCTGCGGCCTATTTTTGGCACACGGAGGCGCTCGCAAAGTCTCGCGCCATTCCGAGTCCGGCGGACGAGTTGGCCAGCCCCCACCCCCAAGGCTATAGCCCACCCTTTTGTGGGCTCTTTCCGCTGGACGAACTTGGCGCCCGGCCTTCGGGCGGGTATTTTTGGCGCGCTGTGCCTGCGGCCTATTTTTGGCACACGGAGGCGCTCGCAAAGTCTCGCGCCATTCCGAGTCCGGGCGGACGAAGTCGGCCAGCCCCACCCCCAAGGCTATAGCCCACCCGCTTTTGTGGCCTCTTTCCGCTGGACGAACTTGGCGCCCGGCCTTCGGGCGGGTATTTTGGGCGCGGCTGTACCCGCAGCCTATTTTTGGCACACGGAGGCGCCTCGCAGAGTCTCGCGCCAGGCCGAGTCCGGCGGACGAAGTTGGTCAGCCCCCACCCCCAAGGCTATAGCCCACCCGTTTTTGTGGCCTCTTTCCGCTGGACGTACTTGGCGCCCCGGCCTTCGGGCGGGTATTTTTGGGCGCGGCTGTACCCGCAGCCTATTTTTGGCACACGGAGGCGCCTCGCAGAGTCTCGCGCCATTCCGAGTCCGCGGACGAAGTTGGCCAGCCCCACCCCCAAGGCTATAGCCCACCCGCTTTTGTGGCCTCTTTCCGCTGGACGAACTTGGCGCCCGGCCTTGGGCGGGTATTTTTGGCGCGGCTGTGCCTGCGGCCTATTTTTGCACACGGAGGCGCCTCGCAGTCTCGCGCCATTCCGAGTCCGGCGGACGGTTGGCCAGCCCCACCCCCAAGGCTGTAGCCCACCCGTTTTGTGGCCTTTTTCCGCTGGACTGGACGACTTGGCGCCCCGGCCATCGGGCGGGTATTTTTGGGCGCGGTTGTGCCCGCGGCCTATTTCTGGCACACGGAGGCGCCTCGTAAAGTCTCGCGCCATTCCGAGTCCGGCGGACGAAGTTGGCCAGCCCCGCCCCCCAAGGCTATAGCCCACCCGTTTTTGTGGCCTCTTTCCGCTGGACGATCTTGGCGCCCGGCCTTCGGGCGGTATTTTGGGCGCGGCTGTGCCCGCGGCTATTTTTGGCACACGGAGGCGCCTCGCAAAGTCTCGCGCCATTCCGAGTCCGGCGGACGAAGTTGGCCAGCCCCCACCCCCAAGGCTATAGCCCACCCGTTTTTGTGGCCTCTTTCCGCTGGACGAACTTGGCGCCCCGGCCTTCAGCAGGGTATTTTGGGCGCGGCTGTGCCTGCTGCCTATTTTGGCACACGGAGGCGCCCGCAAAGTCTCGCCATTCCGAGTCCGGCGGACGAAGTTGGCCAACCCCATCCCCCAAGGCTATAGCCCACCCGTTTTTGTGGACTCTTTCCGCTGGACGAACTTGGCGCCCCGGCCTTCGGGCGGGTATTGTTGTGCGCGGCTGTCCCAGCGGCCTATTTTTGGCACACGGAGGCTCCTCACAAAGTCTCGCGCCATTCCGAGTCCGGGCGGATTTAAGTCGGCCAGCCCCACCCCCCAAGGCTATAGCCCACCCGTTTTTGTGGCCTCTTTCCGCTGGACGAACTGGGCGCCCCGGCCTTCGGGCGGGTATTTTTGGGCGCGGCTGTACCCGCAGCCTATTTTTGGCACACGGAGGCACCTCGCAGAGTCTCGCGCCATTCCGAGTCCGGCGGACGAAGTCGGCCAGCCCCCACCCCCAAGGCTATAGCCCACCCGTTTTTGTGGCCTCTTTCCGCTGGACGAACTTGGCGCCCCGGGCTTCGGGCGGGTATTTTTGGGCGCGGCTGTGCCTGTGGCCTATTTTTGGCACACGGAGGCGCCTCGCAAAGTCTCGCGCCATTCCGAGTCCGGCGGACGAAGTTGGCCAGCCCCCACCCCCAAGGCTATAGCCCACCCGTTTTTGTGGGCTCTTTCCGCTGGACGAACTTGGCGCCCCGGCCTTCGGGCGGGTATTTTTGGGCGCGGCTGTGCCTGCGGCCTATTTTTGGCACACGGAGGCGCCTCGCAAAGTCTCGCGCCATTCCGAGTCCGGCGGACGAAGTCGGCCAGCCCCACCCCCCAAGGCTATAGCCCACCCGTTTTTGTGGCCTCTTTCCGCTGGACGAACTTGGCGCCCCGGCCTTCGGGCGGGTATTTTTGGGCGCGGCTGTACCCGCAGCCTATTTTTGGCACACGGAGGCGCCTCGCAGAGTCTCGCGCCATTCCGAGTCCGGCGGACGAAGTTGGCCAGCCCCCACCCCCAAGGCTATAGCCCACCCGTTTTTGTGGCCTCTTTCCGCTGGACGAACTTGGCGCCCCGGCCTTCGGGCGGGTATTTTTGGGCGCGGCTGTGCCTGCGGCCTATTTTTGGCACACGGAGGCGCCTCGCAAAGTCTCGCGCCATTCTGAGTCCGGGCGGACGAAGTTGGCCAGCCCCACCCCCAAGGCTATAGCCCACCCGCTTTTGTGGCCTCTTTCCGCTGGACGAACTTGGCGCCCGGCCTTCAAGGGCGGGTATTTTTGGGCACGGCTGTGCCCACGGCCTATTTTTGGAACAAGGAGCCGCCTCGCAAAGTCTCGCGCCATTCCGAGTCCGCGGACGAAGTTGGCCAGCCCCACCCCCCAAGGCTATATCCCACCCGTGTTTGTGGCCTCTTTCCGCTGGACGAACTTGGCGCCCCGGCCTTCGGGCGGGTATTTTTGGGCGCGGCTGTGTCCGCGGCCTATTTTTGGCACACGGAGGCGCCTCGCAAAGTCTCGCGCCATTCCGAGTCCGGCGGACGAAGTTGGCCAGCCCCACCCCCCAAGGCTGTAGCCCACCCGTTTTTGTGGTCTTTTTCCGCTGGACGAACTTGGCGCCCCGGCCATCGGGCGGGTATTTTTGGGCGCGGTTGTGCCCGCGGCCTATTTCTGGCACACGGAGGCGCCTCGCAAAGTCTCGCGCCATTCCGAGTCCGGCGGACGAAGTTGGCCAGCCCCACCCCCCAAGGCTATAGCCCACCGGTTTTTGTGGCCTCTTTCCGCTGGACGAACTTGGCGCCCCGGCCTTCGGGCGGGTATTTTTGGGCGCGGCTGTGCCCGCGGCCTATTTTTGGCACACGGAGGCGCCTCACAAAGTGTCACGCCATTCCGAGTCCGGCGGACGAAGTAGGCCAGCCCCGCCCCCCAAGGCTATAGCCCACCCGTTTTTGTGGCCTCTTTCGGCTGGATGAACTTGGCGCCCCGGCCTTGGCGGGTATTTTTAGCGCGGCTGCTCCCGCGGCTCTATTTTTGGCACACGGAGGCGCCTCGCAAAGTCTCGCGCCATACCAAGTCCGGCGGACGAAGTTGGCCAGCCCCACCCCCAAGGCTATAGCCCACCCGTTGTTGTGGCCGCTTTCCGCTGGACGAACTTGGCGCCCCGGCCTTCGGGCGGGTATTTTTGGACGGGGCTGTGCCCGGGGCCTATTTTTGGCACACGGAGGCGCCTCGAAAAGTCTCGCACCATTCCGAGTCCGGGCGGACGGTTGGCCTGCCCCGCCCCCAAGGCTATAGCCCACCCGTTTTTGTGGCCTCTTTCCGCTGGACGAACTTGGCGCCCCGGCCTTCGGGCGGTTATTTTTGGGCGCGGCTGTGCCCCGCGCCTATTTTTAGCACACGGAGGCTCCTCGCAAAGTCTCGCGCCATTCCGAGTCCGGCGGACGAGGTTGGCCAGCCCCGCCCCCAAGGCTATAGCCCACCCCGCTTTTTGTGGCCTCTTTCCGCTGGACGAACTTGGCGCCCGGCCTTCGGGCGGGTATTTTTGGCGCGGCTGTGCCCGCGGCCTATTTTTGGCACACGGAGGCGCCTCGCAAAGTCTCGCGCCATTCCGAGTCCGCGGATTTGTTGGCCAGCCCCGCCCCCAAGGCTATAGCCCACCCGTTTTTGTGGCCTCTTTCCGCTGGACGAACTTGGCGCCCGGCCTTCGGGCGGGTATTTTTGGACGCGGCTGTGCCCGCGGCCTATTTTTGGCACACGGAGGCGCCTCGCAAAGTCTCGCGCCATTCCGAGTCCGCGGACGAAGTTGGCCAGCCCCACCCCCAAGGCTATAGTCCACCCGTTTTTGTGGCCTCTTTCCGCTGGACGAACTTGGCGCCCCGGCCTTCGGGCGGGTATTTTTGGGCGCGGCTGTGCCCGCGGCCTATTTTTGGCACACGGAGGCGCCTCGCAAAGTCTAGCGCTATTCCGAGTCCGGCGGACGAAGTTGGCCAGCCCCGCCCCCCAAGGCTATAGCCCACCCGTTTTTGTGGCCTCTTTCCGCTGGACGAACTTGGCGGCCCGGCCTTCGGGCGGGTATTTTTGGGCGCGGCTGTGCCCGCGGCCTATTTTTGGCACACGGAGGCGCCTCGCAAAGTCTCGCGCCATTCCGAGTCCGGCGGACGAAGTTGGCCAGCCCCACCCCCAAGGCTATAGCCCACCCGTTTTTGTGGCCTTTTTCCGCTGGACGAACTTGGCGCCGCGGCCTTCGGGCGGGTATTTTTGGGCGCGGCTGTGCCCGCGCCCTATTTTTGGCACACGGAGGCGCCTCGCAAAGTCTCGCGCCATTCCGAGTCCGGCGGACGAAGTTGGCCAGCCCCACCTCCCAAGGTTGTAGCCCACCCGTTTTTGTGGCCTTTTTCCGCTGGACAAACTTGGCGCCCCGGCCTTCGGGCGGTTATTTTTGGATTCGGCTGTGCCCGGAGCCTATTTTTGGCACACGGAGGCGCCTCGCAAAGTCTCGCGCCATTCCGAGTCCGGCGGACGAACTTGGCCATCCCCACACCCCAAGGCTAAAGCGCACCCGTTTTTGTGGCCTTTTTCCGTTGGTCGAACTTGGCGCCCCGGCCTTCGGGCGGTTATTTTTGGATTCGGCTGTGCCCGGAGCCTATTTTTGGCACACGGAGGCTACTCGCAAAGTCTCGCGCCATTCTAAGTCCGGCGGACGAAGTCGGCCGGCCCCACCCCCCAAGGCTATAGCCCACCCGTTTTTGTGGCCTTTTTCCGCTGGACGAACTTGGCGCCCCGTCCTTCGGGCGGTTATTTTTGGCGCGGCTGTGCCCAAGGCCTATTTTTGGCACACGGCAGCCGCTGCAAAGTCTCGCGCCATTCCGAGTCCGCGCACGGCTGGCCAGCCCTACCCCCAAGGCTATAGCCCACCCGTTTCGTTGCCTTTTTTCCGCTAGACGAACTTGGCGCCCGGCCTTCGGGCGGTTATGTTTAGGCACGGCTGTGCCGGGGCCTATTTTTGGGCACACGGAAGCCGCCGCAAAGTCTCGCACCAATCCCAGTCGGGCGGACGAAGTGGGCCAGCCCCACCCCCCAAGGCTATAGCCCACCCGTTTTTGTGGCCTTTTTCCGCTGGACGAACTTGGCGCCCCGGCCTTCGGGCGGTTATTTTTGGGCGCGGCTGTGCCCGGGGCCTATTTTTGGCACACGGAGGCCGCTCGCAATGTCTCGCGCCATTCTGAGTCCGACGACGAAGTGGGCCAGCCCCACCCCCCAAGGCTATAGCCCACCCGTTTTTGTGGCCTTTTTCCGCTGGACGAACTTGGCGCCCCGGCCTTCGGGAGGTTATTTTGGGCGCGGCTGTGCCGGGCCCTATTTTTTTGGTACAAGGAGGCCGTTCGCAAAGTCTCGCGCCATTCCGAGTCCGTCGTATGATGTGGGCAAGCCCCACCCCCAAGGCTATAGCCCACCCGTTTTTGTGGCCTCTTTCCGCTGGACGAACTTGGCGCCCCGGCCTTCGGGCGGAGTATTTTTGGCGCGGCTGTGCCCGCGGCCTATTTTTGGCACACGGAGGCGCCTCGCAAAGTCTCGCGCCATTCCGAGTCCGGCGGACGAAGTTGGCCAGCCCCGCCCCCCAAGGCTATAGCCCACCCGTTTTTGTGGCCTCTTTCCGCTGGACGAACTTGGCGGCCCGGCCTTCGGGCGGGTATTTTTGGGCGCGGCTGTGCCCGCGGCCTATTTTTGGCACACGGAGGTGCCTCGCAAAGTCTCGCGCCATTCCGAGTCCGGCGGACGAAGTTGGCCAGCCCCCACCCCCAAGGCTATAGCCCACCCGTTTTTGTGGCCTTTTTCCGCTGGACGAACTTGGCGCCGCGGCCTTCGGGCGGGTATTTTTGGGCGCGGCTGTGCCCGCGGCCTATTTTTGGCACACGGAGGCGCCTCGCAAAGTCTCGCGCCATTCCGAGTCCGGCGGACGAAGTTGGCCAGCCCCACCTCCCAAGGTTGTAGCCCACCCGTTTTTGTGGCATTTTTCCGCTGGACAAACTTGGCGCCCCGGCCTTCGGGCGGTTATTTTTGGGCGCGGCTGTGCCCGGGGCCTATTTTGGGCACACGGAGGCCGCTCGCAAAGTCTCGCGCCATTCCGAGTCCGGCGGACGAACTTGGCCATCCCCACACCCCAAGGCTAAAGCGCACCCGTTTTTGTGGCCTTTTTCCGTTGGTCGAACTTGGCGCCCCGGCCTTCGGGCGGTTATTTTTGGATTCGGCTGTGCCCGGAGCCTATTTTTGGCACACGGAGGCTACTCGCAAAGTCTCGCGCCATTCTAAGTCCGGCGGACGAAGTCGGCCGGCCCCACCCCCCAAGGCTATAGCCCACCCGTTTTTGTGGCCTTTTTCCGCTGGACGAACTTGGCGCCCCGTCCTTCGGGCGGTTATTTTTGGGCGCGGCTGTGCCCGCGGCCTATTTTTGGCACACGGCAGCCGCTCGCAAAGTCTCGCGCCATTCCGAGTCCGGCGCACGACGGGTTGGCCAGCCCTACCCCCAAGGCTATAGCCCACCCGCTTTTTGCCTTTTTCCGCTAGGCGAACTTGGCGCCCGGCCTTCGGGCGGTTATGTTTGGGCACGGCTGTGCCTGGGCCTATTTTTGGCACACGGAAGCCGCCGCAAAGTCTCGCACCATTCCCAGTCGGGCGGACGGGAAGTGGGCCTGCCCCACCCCCAAGGCTATAGCCCACCCGTTTTTGTGGCCTTTTTCCGCTGGACGAACTTGGCGCCCCGGCCTTCGGGCGGTTATTTTTGGGCGCGGCTGTGCCCGGGGCCTATTTTTGGCACACGGAGGCCGTTCGCAATGTCTCGCGCCATTCTGAGTCCGACGACGAAGTGGGCCAGCCCCACCCCCCAAGGCTATAGCCCACCCGTTTTTGTGGCCTTTTTCCGCGGGACGAACTTGGCGCCCCGGCCTTCGGGAGGTTATTTTTGGGCGCGGCTGTGCCCGGGCCCTATTTTTGGTACACGGAGGCCGTTCGCAAAGTCTCGCGCCATTCCGAGTCCGGCGGATGAAGTGGGCCAGCCCCACCTCCCAAGGCTGTAGCCCACCCGTTTTTGTGGCCTTTTTCCGCTGGACGAACTTGGCGCCCCGGCCTTCGGGCGGTTATTTTTAGGCACGGCTGTGCCGCAGCCTATGTTTGGCACGCGGAGGCTGCTCGCAAAGTCTCGCCCCATTCCGAGTCCGGCGGACGAAGTTGGCCAGCCCGTCCCCCCAAGGCTATAGCCCACCCGTTTTTTGTCCATTTTTCCGCTGGGGGGTTTGGGCGCAACGACCTTTGGGGGGTTATTTTTGGGCGCGGCTGTGCCCGCGGCCTATTTTTGGCACATGGAGGCCACTCGCAAAGTCTCGCCCCATTCCGAGTCCGGCGGACGAAGTTGGCCAGCCCCTCCCCCCAAGGTTATAACCCACCCGTTTTTTGGCCATTTTTCCGCTGGACGAACTTGGCGCCCCGGCCTTCGGGTGGTTATTTTTGGGCGCAGCTGTGTCCGCTGCCTATTTTTGGTACGCGGAGGCTGCTCGCAAAGTGTCGCCCTATTCCGAGTCCGGCGGACGAAGTTGGCCAGTCCCTCCCCCCAATGCTATAGCCCACCCGTATTTTGGCCATTTTTCCGCTGGGGGGTTTGGGCGCAACGACCTTCGGGGGGTTATTTTTGTGCGCGGCTGTGCCCGCGGCCATTTTTTGGCACGCGGAGGCAGCTTGCAAAGTCTCGCCCCATTCCGAGTCCGGCGGACGAAGTTGGCCAGCCCATCCCCCCAAGGCTATAGCCCACCCATTTTTATGCCATTTTTCCGCTGGGGGGTTTGGGCGCGCCGACCTTCGGGCGGTTATTTTTGGGAGCGGCTGTGCCCATGGCCTATTTTTGGCACGCGGAGGCCGCTCCCAAAGTCTCGCCCCATTCCTAGTCCGGCGGACGAAGTTGGCCAGCCCCTCCCCCCAAGGCTATAGCCCACCCGTTTTTTGGCCATTCTTCCGCTGGGGGGTTTGGGCGCAACGACCTTCGGGGGGTTATTTTTGGGCGCAGCTGTGTCCACGGCCTATTTTTGGCACGCGGAGGCCGCTCGCAAAGTCTTGCCCTATTCCGAGTCCAGCGGACAAAGTTGGCCAGTCCCTCCCCCCAATGCTACAGCCCACCCTTATTTTGGCCATTTTTGCGCTGGGGGGTTTGGGCGCAACGACCTTCGGGGGGTTATTTTTGTGCGCGGCTGTGCCCGCGGCCAGTTTTTGGCACGCGGAGGCCGCTTGCAAAGTCTCGCCCCATTCCGAGTCCGGCGGACGAAGTTGGCCAGCCCATCCCCCCAAGGCTATAGGCCACCCATTTTTTGGCCATTTTTCCGCTGGGGGGTTTGGGCGCGCCGACCTTCGGGCGGTTATTTTTTGGAACGGCTGTGCTCATGGCCTATTTTTGGCACGTGGAGGCCGTTCGCAAAGTCTCGCCCCATTCCGAGTCCGGCGGACGAAGTTGGCCAGCCCCTCCCCCCAAGGCTATAGGCCACGCGTTTTTTGGCCATTTTTCCGCTGGACAAACTTGGCGCCCCAGCCTTCGGGCGGTTATTTTTGGGCGCGGCTGTGTCCGCGGCCTATTTTTGGCACGCGGAGGCTGCTCGCAAAGTCTCGCCCCATTCCGAGTCCGGCGGACGAAGTTGGCCAGCCCCTCCCCCCAAGGCTATAGCCCACCCGATTTTTGGCCATTTTTCCGCTGGATGAACTTTGCGCCCCGTCTTCGGGCGGTTATTTTTAGGCGCGGCTGTGCCCGCGGCCTATTTTTGGCACGCGTAGGCCGCTCGGAAAGTCTCGCCCCATTCCGAGTTCGGCGGACGAAGTTGGCCAGCCCCTCCCCCCAATGCTATAGCCCACCCGTTTTTTGGCCATTTTTGCACTGGGGGATTTGGGCGCGCCGACCTTCGGGCAGTTATTTTTGGGTACGGCTGTGCCCATGGCATATTTTTGACCCGCGGAGGCATCTCACAAAGTCTCGCCCCATTCCGAGTCCGGCGGATGAAGTTGGCCAGCCCCTCCCCCCAAGGCTATAGCCCACCCGTTTTTTGGCCATTTTTCCGCTGGGGGGTTTGGGCGCAACGACCTTCGGGGGGTTATTTTTGGGCGCAGCTGTGTCCGCGGCCTATTTTTGGCACGCGGACGCCGCTCGCAAAGTCTCGCCCTATTCCGAGTCCGGCGGACGAAGTTGGCCAGTCCCTCCCCCCAATGCTATAGCCCACCCTTATTTTGGCCATTTTTCCGCTGGGTGGTTTGGGCGCAACGACCTTCGGGGGGTTATTTTTGTGCGCGGCTGTGCCCTCATGCCATTTTTTGCACGCGGAGGCCGCTTGCAAAGTCTCGCCCCATTCCCGGTCCAAGGGACGAAGTGGGCCAGCCCATCCCCCCAAGGCTATAGCCCACCCATTTTTTGGCCATTTTTCCGCTGGACGAACTTGGCGCCCCGGCCTTCGGGCGGTTCTTTTTCGGCGCGGCTGGGCCCGCGGCCTATTTTTGGAATGCGCAGGCCGCTCGCAAAGTCTCGCCCCATTCCGAGTCCGGCGGACGAAGTTGGCCAGCCCCTCCCCCCAAGGCTATAGCCCACCCGTTTTTTGGCCATTTTTCCGCTGGTCGAACTTGGCGCCCCGGCCTTCGGGTGGTTATTTTTGGCACACGGAGGCCGCTCGCAAAGTCTCACCCCATTCCGAGTCCGGCGGACGAAGTTGGCCAGCCCCTTCCCCCAAGGCTGTAGCCCACCCGTTTTTTGGCCATTTTTCCGCTGGACGAAATTTGCACCCCGGCCTTCGGGCTGTTATTTTTGGTCGCGGCTGTGCCCGGGGCCTATTTTTGACACACGGAAGCCGCTCGCAAAGTCTCACGCCATTCCGAGTCCGGCGGACGAAGTTGGCCAGCCCCACCCCCCAAGGCTATAGCCCACCCGTTTTTGTGGCCTTTTTCCGCAGGACGAACTTGGCGCCTCAGCCTTCGGGAGGTTATTTTTGGGCACGGCCATGCCCGGGGCCTATTTTTGGCACACGGAGGCTGCTCGCAAAGTCTCGCGCCATTCCGAGTCCGGCGGACGAAGTTGGCCAGCCCTACCCCCCAAGGCTATAGCCCACCCGTTTTCGTTGCCTTTTTCCACTGGACGAACTTGGCGCCCCGGCCTTCGGGCGGTTATGTTTGGGCACGGCTGTGCCGGGGACTATTGTTGGCACTCGGTAGCCGCTCGCAAAGTCTCGCACCATTCCCAGTCGGGCGGACGAAGTGGGCCAGCCCCACCCCCCAAGGCTATAGCCCACCCGTTTTTGTGGCCTTTTTCCGCTGGACGAACTTGGCGCCCCGGCCTTCGGGCGGTTATTTTTGGGCGCGGCTGTGCCCGGGGCCTATTTTTGGCACACGGAGGCCGCTCACAATGTCTCGCGCCATTCTGAGTCCGACGACGAAGTGGGCCAGCCCCACCCCCCAACGCTATAGCCCACCCGTTTTTGTGGCCTTTTTCCGCAGGAAGAAATTGGCGCCCCGGCCTTCGGGAGGTTATTTTTGGGCGCGGCTGTGCCCGGGGCCTATTTTTAGTACACGGAGGCCGCTCGCAAAGTCTCGCGCCATTCCGAGTCCGGCGGACGAAGTTGGCCAGCCCCACCTCCCAAGGCTGTAGCCCACCCGTTTTTGTGGCCTTTTTCCGCTGGACAAACTTGGCGCCCCGGCCTTCGGGCGGTTATGTTTGGGCACGGCTGTGCCCGGGGCCTATTTTTGGCACACGGAAGCCTCTCGCAAAGTCTCGCACCATTCCCAGTCGGGCGGACGAAGTGGGCCAGCCCCACCCCCCAAGGCTATAGCCCACCCGTTTTTGTGGCCTTTTTCCGCTGGACGAACTTGGCGCCCCGGCCTTCGGGCGGTTATTTTGGGCGCGGCTGTGCCCGGGGCCTATTTTTGGCACACGGAGGCCGCTCGAAATGTCTCGCGCCATTCTGAGTCCGACGACGAAGTGGGCCAGCCCCACCCCCCAAGGCTATAACCCACCCGTTTTTGTGGCCTTTTTCCGCTGGACGAACTTGGCGCCCCGGCCTTCGGGCGGTTATTTTTGGGCGCGGCTGTGCCCGGGGCCTATTTTGGGCACACGGAGGCCGTTCACAAAGTCTCGCGCTATTCCGAGTCCGGCGGACGAACTTGGCCATCCCCACACCCCAAGGTTATAGCGCACCCGTTTTTGTGGCCTTTTTCCGTTGGTCGAACTTGGCGCCCCGGCCTTCGGGCGGTTATTTTTGGCGCGGCTGTGCCGGGGCCTATTTTTGGCACACGGAGGCCGCTCGCAAATTCTCGCGCCATTCCGAGTCCGGCGGACGAAGTGGGCCCGCCCCACCCCCCAACGCTATGGCCCACCCGTGGTTTTGGCCTTTTTCCGCTGGACGAACTTGGCGCCGCGGCCTTCGGGCGGGTATTTTTGGGCGCGGCTGTGCCCGCGGCCTATTTTTGGCACACGGAGGCGCCTCGCAAAGTCTCGCGCCATTCCGAGTCCGGCGGACGAAGTTGGCCAGCCCCACCCCCAAGGTCAGAGCCCACCCGTTTTTGTGGCCTTTTTCCGCTGGACGAACTTGGCGCCGCGGCCTTCGGGCGGTTATTTTTGGGCGCGGCTGTGCCCGGGGCCTATTTTTCGTACACGGAGGCCGCTCGCAAAGTCTCGCGCCATTCCGAGTCCGGCGGACGAAGTTGGCCAGCCCCACCTCCCAAGGTTGTAGCCCACCCGTTTTTGTGGCTTTTTCCGCTGGACAAACTTGGCGCCCCGGCCTTCGGGTGGTTATTTTTGGGCGCGGCTGTGCCCGGGGCCTATTTTGGGTACACGGAGGCCGCTCGTAATGTCTCGCGCCATTCCGAGTCCGGCAGACGAACTTGGCCATCCCCACACCCCAAGGCTATAGCGCACCCGTTTTTGTGGCCTTTTTCCGTTGGTCGAACTTGGCGCCCCGGCCTTCGGGCGGTTATTTTTGGGTACGGCTGTGCCCGGAGCCTATTTTTGGCACACGGAGGCCGCTCGCAAAGTCTCGCGCCATTCAGAGTCCGGCGCACGAAGTTGGCCGGCCCGACCCCCCAAGGCTATAGCCCACCCGTTTTTGTGGCCTTTTTCCGCTGGACGAACTTGGCGCCCCGTCCTTCGGGCGGTTATTTTTGGGCGCGGCTGTGCCCGTGGCCTATTTTTGGCACACGGCAGCCGCTCGCAAAGTCTCGCGCCATTCCGAGTCCGGCGCACGAAGTTGGCCAGCCCTACCCCCCAAGGCTATAGCCCACCCGTTTTCGTTGCCTTTTTCCGCTGGACGAACTTGGCGCCCCGGCCTTCGGGCGGTTATGTTTGTGCACGGCTGTGCCCGGGGCCTATTTTTGGTACACGGAAGCCGCTCGCAAAGTCTCGCACCATTCCCAGTCGGGCGGACGAAGTGGGCCAGCCCCACCCCCCAAGGCTATAGCCCACCCGTTTTTGTGGCCTTTGTCCGCTGGACGAACTTGGCGCCCCGGCCTTCGGGCGGTTATTTTTGGGCGCGGCTGTGCCCGGGGCCTATTTTTGGCACACGGAGGCCGCTCGCAATGTCTCGCGCCATTCTGAGTCCGACGACGAAGTGGGCCAGCCCCACCCCCCAAGGCTATAGCCCACCCGTTTTTGTGGCCTTTTTCCGCAGGACGAACTTGGCGCCCCGGCCTTCGGGAGGTTATTTTTGGGCGCGGCTGTGCCCGGGCCCTATTTTTGGTACACGGAGGACGTTCGCAAAGTCTCGCGCCATTCCGAGTCCGGCGGACGAAGTGGGCCAGCCCCACCTCCCAAGGCTGTAGCCCACCCGTTTTTGTGGCCTTTTTCCGCTGGACGAACTTGGCGCCCCGGCCTTCGGGCGGTTATTTTTAGGCACGGCTGTGCCCGCAGCCTATGTTTGGCACGCGGAGGCTGCTCGCAAAGTCTCGCCCCATTCCGAGTCCGGCGGACGAAGTTGGCCAGCCCGTCCCCCCAAGGCTATAGCCCACCCGTTTTTTGGCCATTTTTCCGCTGGGGGGTTTGGGCGTAACGACCTTTGGGGGGTTATTTTTGGGCGCGGCTGTGCCCGCGGCCTATTTTTGGCACGTGGAGGCCACTCGCAAAGTCTCGCCCCATTCCGAGTCCGGCGGACGAAGTTGGCAAGCCCCTCCCCCCAAGGTTATAACCCACCCGTTTTTTGGCCATTTTTCCGCTGGACGAACTTGGCGCCCCGGCCTTCGGGAGGTTATTTTTGGGCGCGGCTGTGTCCGCTGCCTATTTTTGGCACGCGGAGGCTGCTCGCAAAGTGTCGCCCTATTCCGAGTCCGGCGGACGAAGTTGGCCAGTCCCTCCCCCCAATGCTATAGCCCACCCGTATTTTGGCCATTTTTCCGCTGGGGGGTTTGGGCGCAACGACCTTCGGGGGGTTATTTTTGGGTACGGCTGTGCCCGTGGCATATTTTTGGCACGCGGAGGCCGCTCGCAAAGTCTCGCCCCATTCCGAGTCCGGCGGACGAAGTTGGCCAGCCCCTCCCCCGAAGGCTATAGGTCACCCGTTTTTTGGCCATTTTTCCGCTGGGGGGTTTGGGCGCGCCGACCTTCGGGCGGTTATTTTTGGGCGCGGCTGTACCCGCGGCCTATTTTTGGCACGCGGAGGCCGCTCGCAAAGTCTCGCCCCATTCCGAGTCTGGCGGACGAAGTTGGCCATCCCCTCCCCCCAAGGCTATAGCCCACCCGTTTTTTGGCCATTTTTCCGCGGGACGAACTTGGCGCCCCGGCCTTCGGGCGGTTATTTTCGTGCGCGGCTGTGCGCGCGACCTATTTTTGGCACGCGGAGGCCACTCGCAAAGTCTCACCCCATTCCGAGTCCGGCGGACGAAGTTGGCCAGCCCCTCCTCCCAGGGCTATAGCCCACCCGTTTTTTGGCCATTTTTCCGCTGGGGGGTTTGGGCGCGCCGACCTTCGGGCGTTTATTTTTGGGCGCGGCTGTACCCGCGGCCTATTTTTGGCACGCGGAGGCCGCTCGCAAAGTCTCGCCCCATTCCGAGTCTGGCGGACGAAGTTGGCCATCCCCTCCCCCCAAGGCTATAGCCCACCCGTTTTTTGGCCATTTTTCCGCGGGACGAACTTGGCGCCCCGGCCTTCAAGGAAGTTATTTTCGTCTTGTGGCTGCGCGCGACCTATTTTTGGCACACGGAGGCCACTCGCAAAGTCTCACCCCATTCCGAGTCCGGCGGACGAAGTTGGCCAGCCCCTCCTCCCAGGGCTATAGCCCACCCGTTTTTTGGCCATTTTTCCGCTGGGGGGTTTGGGCGCGCCGACCTTCGGGCGGTTATTTTTTGGTACGGCTGTGCCCGTGGCATATTTTTGACACGCGGAGGCATCTCGCAAAGTCTCGCCCCATTCCGATTCCGGCGGACGAAGTTGGCCAGCCCCTCCCCCCAAGGCTATAGCCCACCCGTTTTTTGGCCATTTTTCCGCTGGACGAACTTGGTGCCCTGGCCTTCGGGTGGTTATTTTTGGGCGCGGCTGTGCCCGCGGCCTATTTTTGGCACGCGGAGGCCACTCCCAAAGTCTCAGCCCATTCCGAGTCCGGCGGACGAAGTGGGCCAGCCCATCCCCCCAAGGCTATGGGCCACCCATTTTTTGGCCATTTTTCCGCTGGACGAACTTGGCTCCCCGGCCTTCGGGCGGTTATTTTTGGGCGCGGCTGTGCCCGCGGCCTAGTTTTGGCACACGGAGGTCCCTCGCAAAGTCTCGCGCCATTCCGAATCCGGCGGATGAAGTTGGCCAGCCCCACCTCCCAAGGCTATAGCCCGCCCGTTTTTGTGGCCTTTTTCGGCTGGACGAACTTGGCGCCCCGGCCTTCGGGCAGGTATTTTTGGGTGCGGCTGTGCCCGCGGCCTATTTTTGGCACACGGAGGCCCCTCGCAAATTCTCGCGCCATTCCGAGTCCGGCGGACGAAGTTGGGCAGCCCCACCCCCCAAGGCTATAGCCCACCCGTTTTTGTTGCCTTTTTCCGCTGGACAAACTTGGCGCCCCGGCCTTCGGGCGGGTATTTTTGGGCGCGGCTGTGCCTGCGGCCTATTTTTGGCACACGGAGGGGCCTTGTAAAGTCTCATGCAATTCTGAGTCCGGCGGACGATGTTTGCCAGCCCCGCCCCCCAAGGCTATAGCCCACCCGTTTTTGTGGCCTTTTGCCGCTGGACTAACTTGGCGCCCCGGCCGTCGTGCGGGTATTTTTGGGCACGGCTGTGCCCGCAGCCTACTTTTGGCACACGGAGGCCCCTCGCAAATTCTCGCGCCATTCCGAGTCCGGCGGACGAAGTTGGCCAGCCCCACCCCCCAAGGCTATAGCCCACCCGTTTCTGTGGCCTTTTTCCGCTGGACGAACTTCGCGCCCCGGCCTTCGGGCGGTTATTTTTGGGCGTGGCTGTGTCCGCGGCCTATTTTTGGTACATGGAGGGCCCTCGCAAAGCCTCTCGCCATTCCGAGTCCGGCGGACGAAGTTGGCCAGCCCCACCTCCCAAGGCTATAGCCCACCCGTTTTTGTGGCCTTTTTCCGCTGGACAAACTTGGCGCCCCAGCCTTCGGGTGGTTATTTTTTAGCGCGGCTGTGCCCATGGCCTATTTTTGGCTCACGGAGGCCCCTCGCAAAGTCTCACGCCATTCCGAGTCCGGCGGACGAAGTGGGCCAGCCCCACCCCCCAAGGATATAGCCCACCCGTTTTTGTAGCCTTTTTCCGCTGGACGAACTTGGCGCCCCGGCCTTCGGGCGGTTATTTTTGGGCGCGGCTATGCCTGCGGCCTATTTTTGGAACACGGAGGCCCCTCACAAAGTCTCGCCCCATTCCGAGTGCGGCGGACGAAGTGGGCCAGCCCTTCCCCCCAAGGGTATAGCCCACCCGTTTTTGCCCATTTTTCCGCTGGGGGGTTTGTGCGCGCCGACCTTTGGGGGGTTATTTTTGGACGCGGCTGTGCCCGCAAGCTATTTTTGGTACGCGGAGGCCGCTCGCAAAGTCTCACTCCATTCCGAGTCCGGCGGACGAAGTTGGCCAGCCCCTCCCCCCAAGGCTATAGCCCACCCGTTTTTTGGCCATTTTTCCGCTGGGGGGTTTGGGCGCGCCGACCTTCGGGGGGTTATTTTTGGGCACAGCTGTGCCCGTGGCCTATTTTTGGCACGCGGAGGCCGCTCGCAAAGTCTCCCCCCATTCCGAGTGCGGCGGACGAAGTGGGCCAGCCCCTCCCCACAAGGCTATAGCCCACCCGAATTTTGGAAATTTTTCCGTTGGACGAACTTGGCGCCCCGGCCTTCGGGCGGTTATTTTTGGGTGCGACTGTGCCCACGGCCTATTTTTTGCACGTGGAGGCCGCTAGCAATGTCTCTCCCCATTCCGAGTCCGGCGGACGAAGTTGGCCAGCCCCTCCCCCCAAGGCTATAGCCCACCCGTTTTTTGGCCATTTTTCAACTGGACGAACTTGGCGCCCCAGCCTTTGGGCAGTTATTTTTGGGCTCGGCTGTGCCCGTGGCCTATTTTTGGCTCCTGGTGGCCGCTCGCAAAGTCTCGCCCCATTCTGAGTCCGGCGGACGAAGTGGGCCAGCCCCACCCCCCAAGGCTATAGCCCACCCGTTTTTGTGGCCTCTTTCCGCTGGACGAACTTGGCGCCCCGGCCGTCGGGCGGGTATTTTTGGGCGCGGCTGTGCCCGCGGCCTATTTTTGGCACACGGAGGCGCCTCGCAAAGTCTCGCGCCATTCGGAGTCCGGCGGACGAAGTTGGCCAGCCCCACCCCCCAAGGCTATAGCCCACCCGTTTTTGTGGCCTCTTTCCGCTGGACGAACTTGGCGCCCCGGCCGTCGGGCGGGTATTTTTGGGCGCGGCTGTGCCCGCGGCCTATTTTTGGCACACGGAGGCGCCTCACAAAGTGTCACGCCATTCCGAGTCCGGCGGACGAAAGTGGCCAGCCCCGCCCCCCAAGGCTATAGCCCACCCGTTTTTGTGGCCTCTTTCGGCTGGATGAACTTGGCGCCCCGGCCTTCGGGCGGGTATTTTTGGGCGCAGCTGCGCCCGCGGCCTATTTTTGGCACACGGAGGCGCCTCACAAAGTGTCACGCCATTCCGAGTCCGGCGGACGAAGTTGGCCAGCCCCGCCCCCCAAGGCTATAGCCCACCCGTTTTTGTGGCCTCTTTCCGCTGGAAGAACTTGGCGCCCCGGCCTTCGGGCGGGTATTTTTGGCGCAGCTGCGCCTGCTGCCTATTTTTGGCACACGGAGGCGCCTCGTAAAGTCTCGCGCCATTCCGAGTCCGGGCGGACGAGTTGGCCAGCCCCACCCCCAAGGCTATAGCCCACCCGTTTTGTGGCCTCTTTCCGCTGGACGAACTTGGCGCCCGGCCTTCGGGCGGGTATTTTTGGGCGCGGCTGTGTCCGCGCCTATTTTTGGCACACGGAGGCGCCTCGCAAAGTCTCGCACCATTCCGAGTCCGGGCGGACGAAGTTGGCCAGCCCCGCCCCCAAGGCTATAGCCCACCCGTTTTGTGGCCTCTTTCCGTTGGACGAACTTGGCGCCCGGCCTTCGGCGGGTATTTTTGGCGCGGCTGTGTCCGCGGCCTATTTTTGGCACACGGAGGCGCCTCGCAAAGTCTCGCGCCATTCCGAGTCCGGCGGACGAAGTTGGCCAGCCCCGCCCCCCAAGGCTATAGCCCACCCGTTTTTGTGGCCTCTTTCGGCTGGATGAACTTGGCGCCCCGGCCTTCGGGCGGGTATTTTTGGGCGCAGCTGCGCCCGCGGCCTATTTTTGGCACACGGAGGCGCCTCGTAAAGTCTCGCGCCATTCCGAGTCCGGCGGACGAAGTTGGCCAGCCCCACCCCCCAAGGCTATAGCCCACCCGTTTTTGTGGCCTCTTTCCGCTGGACGAACTTGGCGCCCCGGCCTTCGGGCGGGTATTTTTGGGCGCGGCACTGCCCTATGCCTGTTTTTGGCGCACGGAGGCGCCGCGCAAAGTCTCTCGCCGGTCCGTGTCCGGCGGACGAAGTTGGCCAGCCCCACCCCCCAAGGCTGTAGCCCACACCTTTTTTTTGTATTTTTCCGCTTGACGAACTTGGCGCCCCGGCCATCGGGCGGGTATTTTTGGGCGCGGTTGTGCCCGCGGCCTATTTCTGGCACACGGAGGCGCCTCGCAAAGTCTCGCGCCATTCCGAGTCCGGCGGACGAAGTTGGCCAGCCCCACCCCCCAAGGCTATAGCCCACCGGTTTTTGTGGCCTCTTTCCGCTGGACGAACTTGGCGCCCCGGCCTTCGGGCGGGTATTTTTGGGCGCGGCTGTGCCCGCGGCCTATTTTTGGCACACGGAGGCGCCTCACAAAGTGTCACGCCATTCCGAGTCCGGCGGACGAAGTGGGCCAGCCCCGCCCCCCAAGGCTATAGCCCACCCGTTTTTGTGGCCTCTTTCGGCTGGATGAACTTGGCGCCCCGGCCTTCGGGCGGGTATTTTTGGGCGCGGCTGCGCCCGCGGCCTATTTTTGGCACACGGAGGCGCCTCGCAAAGTCTCGCGCCATTCCGAGTCCGGCGGACGAAGTTGGCCAGCCCCACCCCCCAAGGCTATAGCCCACCCGTTTTTGTGGCCTCTTTCCGCTGGACGAACTTGGCGCCCCGGCCTTCGGGCGGGTATTTTTGGGCGCGGCTGTGTCCGCGGCCTATTTTTGGCACACGGAGGCGCCTCGAAAAGTCTCGCACCATTCCGAGTCCGGCGGACGAAGTTGGCCTGCCCCGCCCCCCAAGGCTATAGCCCACCCGTTTTTGTGGCCTCTTTCCGCTGGACGAACTTGGCGCCCCGGCCTTCGGGCGGGTATTTTTGGGCGCGGCTGTGCCCTTGGCCTATTTTTGGCACACGGAGGCGCCTCGCAAAGTCTCGCGCCATTCCGAGTCCGAGCGGACAGTTGGCCAGCCCCGCCCCCAAGGCTATAGCCCACCCCGTTTTGTGGCCTCTTTCCGCTGGGACGAACTTGGCGCCCGGCCTTCGGGCGGGTATTTTGGGCGCGGCTGTGCCCGCGGCCTATTTTGGCACACGGAGGCGCCTCGCAAAGTCTCGCGCCATTCCGAGTCCGGGCGGACGAAGTTGGCCAGCCCCGCCCCAAGGCTATAGCCCATCCGTTTTTGTGGCCTCTTTCCGCTGGACGAACTTGGCGCCCGGCCTTCGGGCGGGTATGCACCCAGGCGCGGCTGTGCCCGCGGCCTATTTTTGGCACACGGAGGCGCCTCGCAAAGTCTCGCGCCATTCCGAGTCCGGCGGACGAAGTTGGCCAGCCCCACCCCCAAGGCTATAGCCCACCCGTTTTTGTGGCCTCTTTCCGCTGGACGAACTTGGCGCCCGGCCTTCGGGCGGGTATTTTTGGCGCGGCTGTGCCCATGCCTATTTTTGGCACACGGAGGCGCCTCGCAAAGTCTAGCGCTATTCCGAGTCCGGCGGACGAAGTTGGCCAGCCCCGCCCCCCAAGGCTATAGCCCACCCGTTTTGTGGCCTCTTTCCGCTGGACGAACTTGGCGGCCCGGCCTTGGGGCGGGTATTTTTGGCGCGGCTGTGCCCATGGCCTATTTTTGGCACACGGAGGCGCCTCGCAAAGTCTCGCGCCATTCCGAGTCCGCGGACGAAGTTGGCCAGCCCCACCCCCAAGGCTATAGCCCACCCGTTTTGTGGCCTTTTCCGCTGGACGAACTTGGCGCCGCGGCCTTCGGGCGGGTATTTTTGGGCGCGGCTGTGCCCGCGCCCTATTTTTGGCACACGGAGGCGCCTCGCAAAGTCTCGCGCCATTCCGAGTCCGGCGGACGAAGTTGGCCAGCCCCACCTCCCAAGGTTGTAGCCCACCCGTTTTTGTGGCCTTTTTCCGCTGGACAAACTTGGCGCCCCGGCCTTCGGGCGGTTATTTTTGGGCGCGGCTGTGCCCGGGGCCTATTTTGGGCACACGGAGGCCGCTCGCAAAGTCTCGCGCCATTCCGAGTCCGGCGGACGAACTTGGCCATCCCCACACCCCAAGGCTAAAGCGCACCCGTTTTTGTGGCCTTTTTCCGTTGGTCGAACTTGGCGCCCCGGCCTTCGGGCGGTTATTTTTGGATCGGCTGTGCCGGAGCCTATTTTGGCACACGGAGGCTACTCGCAAAGTCTCGCGCCATTCTAAGTCCGGCGGACGAAGTCGGCGGCCCCACCCCAAGGCTATAGCCCACCGGTTTTGTGGCCTTTTTCCGCTGGACGAACTTGGCGCCCCGTCCTTCGGGCGGTTATTTTTGGGCGCGGCTGTGCCCGTGGCCTATTTTTGGCACACGGCAGCCGCTCGCAAAGTCTCGCGCCATTCCGAGTCCGGCGCACGAAGCTGGCCAGCCCTACCCCCCAAGGCTATAGCCCACCCGTTTTCGTTGCCTTTTTCCGCTAGACGAACTTGGCGCCCCGGCCTTCGGGCGGTTATGTTTGGGCACGGCTGTGCCCGGGGCCTATTTTTGGCACACGGAAGCCGCTCGCAAAGTCTCGCACCATTCCCAGTCGGGCGGACGAAGTGGGCCAGCCCCACCCCCCAAGGCTATAGCCCACCCGTTTTTGTGGCCTTTTTCCGCTGGACGAACTTGGCGCCCCGGCCTTCGGGCGGTTATTTTTGGGCGCGGCTGTGCCCGGGGCCTATTTTTGGCACACGGAGGCCGCTCGCAATGTCTCGCGCCATTCTGAGTCCGACGACGAAGTGGGCCAGCCCCACCCCCCAAGGCTATAGCCCACCCGTTTTTGTGGCCTTTTTCCGCGGGACGAACTTGGCGCCCCGGCCTTCGGGAGGTTATTTTTGGGCGCGGCTGTGCCCGGGCCCTATTTTTGGTACACGGAGGCCGTTCGCAAAGTCTCGCGCCATTCCGAGTCCGGCGGATGAAGTGGGCCAGCCCCACCCCCAAGGCTATAGCCCACCCGTTTTTGTGGCCTCTTTCCGCTGGACGAACTTGGCGCCCCGGCCTTCGGGCGGGTATTTTTGGGCGCGGCTGTGCCCGCGGCCTATTTTTGGCACACGGAGGCGCCTCGCAAAGTCTCGCGCTATTCCGAGTCCGGCGGACGAAGTTGGCCAGCCCCGCCCCCCAAGGCTATAGCCCACCCGTTTTTGTGGCCTCTTTCCGCTGGACGAACTTGGCGCCCCGGCCTTCGGGCGGGTATTTTTGGGCGCGGCTGTGCCCGCGGCCTATTTTTGGCACACGGAGGTGCCTCGCAAAGTCTCGCGCCATTCCGAGTCCGGCGGACGAAGTTGGCCAGCCCCACCCCCCAAGGCTATAGCCCACCCGTTTTTGTGGCCTTTTCCGCTGGACGAACTTGGCGCCGCGGCCTTCGGGCGGGTATTTTTGGGCGCGGCTGTGCCCGCGGCCTATTTTTGGCACACGGAGGCGCCTCGCAAAGTCTCGCGCCATTCCGAGTCCGGCGGACGAAGTTGGCCAGCCCCACCTCCCAAGGTTGTAGCCCACCCGTTTTTGTGGCCTTTTTCCGCTGGACAAACTTGGCGCCCCGGCCTTCGGGCGGTTATTTTTGGGCGCGGCTGTGCCCGGGGCCTATTTTGGGCACACGGAGGCCGCTCGCAAAGTCTCGCGCCATTCCGAGTCCGGCGGACGAACTTGGCCATCCCCACACCCCAAGGCTAAAGCGCACCCGTTTTTGTGGCCTTTTTCCGTTGGTCGAACTTGGCGCCCCGGCCTTCGGGCGGTTATTTTTGGATTCGGCTGTGCCCGGAGCCTATTTTTGGCACACGGAGGCTACTCGCAAAGTCTCGCGCCATTCTAAGTCCGGCGGACGAAGTCGGCCGGCCCCACCCCCCAAGGCTATAGCCCACCCGTTTTTGTGGCCTTTTTCCGCTGGACGAACTTGGCGCCCCGTCCTTCGGGCGGTTATTTTTGGGCGCGGCTGTGCCCGCGGCCTATTTTTGGCACACGGCAGCCGCTCGCAAAGTCTCGCGCCATTCCGAGTCCGGCGCACGAAGCTGGCCAGCCCTACCCCCCAAGGCTATAGCCCACCCGTTTTCGTTGCCTTTTTCCGCTAGACGAACTTGGCGCCCCGGCCTTCGGGCGGTTATGTTTGGGCACGGCTGTGCCCGGGGCCTATTTTTGGCACACGGAAGCCGCTCGCAAAGTCTCGCACCATTCCCAGTCGGGCGGACGAAGTGGGCCAGCCCCACCCCCCAAGGCTATAGCCCACCCGTTTTTGTGGCCTTTTTCCGCTGGACGAACTTGGCGCCCCGGCCTTCGGGCGGTTATTTTTGGGCGCGGCTGTGCCCGGGGCCTATTTTTGGCACACGGAGGCCGTTCGCAATGTCTCGCGCCATTCTGAGTCCGACGACGAAGTGGGCCAGCCCCACCCCCCAAGGCTATAGCCCACCCGTTTTTGTGGCCTTTTTCCGCGGGACGAACTTGGCGCCCCGGCCTTCGGGAGGTTATTTTTGGGCGCGGCTGTGCCCGGGCCCTATTTTTGGTACACGGAGGCCGTTCGCAAAGTCTTGCGCCATTCCGAGTCCGGCGGATGAAGTGGGCCAGCCCCACCTCCCAAGGTGCAGAGCCCACCCGTTTTTGTGGCCTTTTTCCGCTGGACGAACTTGGCGCCCCGGCCTTCGGGCGGTTATTTTTAGGCACGGCTGTGCCGCAGCCTATGTTTGGCACGCGGAGGCTGCTCGCAAAGTCTCGCCCCATTCCGAGTCCGGCGGACGAAGTTGGCCAGCCCGTCCCCCCAAGGCTATAGCCCACCCGTTTTTTGTCCATTTTTCCGCTGGGGGGTTTGGGCGCAACGACCTTTGGGGGGTTATTTTTGGGCGCGGCTGTGCCCGCGGCCTATTTTTGGCACGTGGAGGCCACTCGCAAAGTCTCGCCCCATTCCGAGTCCGGCGGACGAAGTTGGCCAGCCCCTCCCCCCAAGGTTATAACCCACCCGTTTTTTGGCCATTTTTCCGCTGGACGAACTTGGCGCCCCGGCCTTCGGGTGGTTATTTTTGGGCGCAGCTGTGTCCGCTGCCTATTTTTGGTACGCGGAGGCTGCTCGCAAAGTGTCGCCCTATTCCGAGTCCGGCGGACGAAGTTGGCCAGTCCCTCCCCCCAATGCTATAGCCCACCCGTATTTTGGCCATTTTTCCGCTGGGGGGTTTGGGCGCAACGACCTTCGGGGGGTTATTTTTGTGCGCGGCTGTGCCCGCGGCCATTTTTTGGCACGCGGAGGCAGCTTGCAAAGTCTCGCCCCATTCCGAGTCCGGCGGACGAAGTTGGCCAGCCCATCCCCCCAAGGCTATAGCCCACCCATTTTTATGCCATTTTTCCGCTGGGGGGTTTGGGCGCGCCGACCTTCGGGCGGTTATTTTTGGGAGCGGCTGTGCCCATGGCCTATTTTTGGCACGCGGAGGCCGCTCCCAAAGTCTCGCCCCATTCCTAGTCCGGCGGACGAAGTTGGCCAGCCCCTCCCCCCAAGGCTATAGCCCACCCGTTTTTTGGCCATTCTTCCGCTGGGGGGTTTGGGCGCAACGACCTTCGGGGGGTTATTTTTGGGCGCAGCTGTGTCCACGGCCTATTTTTGGCACGCGGAGGCCGCTCGCAAAGTCTTGCCCTATTCCGAGTCCAGCGGACGAAGTTGGCCAGTCCCTCCCCCCAATGCTACAGCCCACCCTTATTTTGGCCATTTTTGCGCTGGGGGGTTTGGGCGCAACGACCTTCGGGGGGTTATTTTTGTGCGCGGCTGTGCCCGCGGCCAGTTTTTGGCACGCGGAGGCCGCTTGCAAAGTCTCGCCCCATTCCGAGTCCGGCGGACGAAGTTGGCCAGCCCATCCCCCCAAGGCTATAGGCCACCCATTTTTTGGCCATTTTTCCGCTGGGGGGTTTGGGCGCGCCGACCTTCGGGCGGTTATTTTTTGGAACGGCTGTGCTCATGGCCTATTTTTGGCACGTGGAGGCCGTTCGCAAAGTCTCGCCCCATTCCGAGTCCGGCGGACGAAGTTGGCCAGCCCCTCCCCCCAAGGCTATAGGCCACGCGTTTTTTGGCCATTTTTCCGCTGGACAAACTTGGCGCCCCAGCCTTCGGGCGGTTATTTTTGGGCGCGGCTGTGTCCGCGGCCTATTTTTGGCACGCGGAGGCTGCTCGCAAAGTCTCGCCCCATTCCGAGTCCGGCGGACGAAGTTGGCCAGCCCCTCCCCCCAAGGCTATAGCCCACCCGATTTTTGGCCATTTTTCCGCTGGATGAACTTTGCGCCCCGTCTTCGGGCGGTTATTTTTAGGCGCGGCTGTGCCCGCGGCCTATTTTTAACACGCGTGAGGCCGCTCGGAAAGTCACGCCCCATTCCGTGTTCGGCGGACGAAGTTGGCCAGCCCCTCCCCCCAAGGCTATAGCCCACCCGTTTTTTGGCCATTTTTGCACTGGGGGATTTGGGCGCGCCGACCTTCGGGCAGTTATTTTTGGGTACGGCTGTGCCCATGGCATATTTTTGACCCGCGGAGGCATCTCACAAAGTCTCGCCCCATTCCGAGTCCGGCGGATGAAGTTGGCCAGCCCCTCCCCCCAAGGCTATAGCCCACCCGTTTTTTGGCCATTTTTCCGCTGGGGGGTTTGGGCGCAACGACCTTCGGGGGGTTATTTTTGGGCGCAGCTGTGTCCGCGGCCTATTTTTGGCACGCGGACGCCGCTCGCAAAGTCTCACCCTATTCCGAGTCCGGCGGACGAAGTTGGCCAGTCCCTCCCCCCAATGCTATAGCCCACCCTTATTTTGGCCATTTTTCCGCTGGGTGGTTTGGGCGCAACGACCTTCGGGGGGTTATTTTTGTGCGCGGCTGTGCCCGCGGCCATTTTTTGGCACGCGGAGGCCGCTTGCAAAGTCTCGCCCCATTCCCAGTCCGGCGGACGAAGTGGGCCAGCCCATCCCCCCAAGGCTATAGCCCACCCATTTTTTGGCCATTTTTCCGCTGGACGAACTTGGCGCCCCGGCCTTCGGGCGGTTCTTTTTCGGCGCGGCTGGGCCCGCGGCCTATTTTTGGAATGCGCAGGCCGCTCGCAAAGTCTCGCCCCATTCCGAGTCCGGCGGACGAAGTTGGCCAGCCCCTCCCCCCAAGGCTATAGCCCACCCGTTTTTTGGCCATTTTTCCGCTGGTCGAACTTGGCGCCCCGGCCTTCGGGCAGTTATTTTTGGGCGCGGCTGTGCCCGCGGCCTATTTTTGGCACGCGGAGGCCACTCGCAAAGTCTCACCCCATTCCGAGTACGGCGGACGAAGTCGGCCAGCCCCTCCCCCCAAGGCTATAGCCCACCCGTTTTTTGGCTATTTTTCCGCTGGGGGGTTTGGGCGCGCCGATCTTCGGGCGGTTATTTTTGGGTACGGCTGTGCCCGCGGCATATTTTTGGCACGCGGAGGCCACTCGCAAAGTCTCACCCCATTCCGAGTCCGGCTGACGAAGTTGGCCAGCCCCTCCCCCGAAGGCTATAGGTCACCCGTTTTTTGGCCATTTTTCCGCTGGGGGGTTTGGGCGCGCCGACCTTCGGGCGGTTATTTTTGGGCGCGGCTGTACCCGCGGCCTATTTTTGGCACGCGGAGGCTGCTCGCAAAGTCTCGCCCCATTCCGAGTCCGGCGGACGAAGTTGGCCATCCCCTCCCCCCAAGGCTATAGCCCACCCGTTTTTTGTCCATTTTTCCGCGGGACGAACTTGGCGACCCGGCCTTCGGGCGGTTATTTTCATGCGCGGCTGTGCGCGCGACCTATTTTTGGCACGCGGAGGACACTCGCAAAGTCTCACCCCATTCCGAGTCCGGCGGACGAAGTTGGCCAGCCCCTCCTCCCAGGGCTATAGCCCACCCGTTTTTTGGCCATTTTTCCGCTGGGGGGTTTGGGCGCGCCGACCTTCGGGCGGTTATTTTTTGGTACGGCTGTGCCCGTGGCATATTTTTGACACGCGGAGGCATCTCGCAAAGTCTCGCCCCATTCCGATTCCGGCGGACGAAGTTGGCCAGCCCCTCCCCCCAAGGCTATAGCCCACCCGTTTTTTTGCCATTTTTCTGCTGGACGAACTTGGCGCCCTGGCCTTCGGGCAGTTATTTTTGGGCGCGGCTGTGCCCGAGGCCTATTTTTCTCACACGGAGGCCACTCGCAAAGTCTCGCCCCATTCCGAGTCCGGCGGACGAAGTTGGCCAGCCCCTCCCCCCAAGGCTATAGCCCACCCGTTTTTTGGCAATTTTTCCGCTGGACGAACTTCGCGCCCCGGCCTTCGGGCGGTTATTTTCGGGCGCGGCTGTGCCCGAGGCCTATTTTTCTCACGCGGAGGCCACTCGCAAAGTCTCGCCCCATTCCGAGTCCGGTGGACGAAGTTGGCCAGCCCCTCCCCCCAAGGCTATAGCCCACCCGTTTTTTGGCCATTTTTCCGCTGGGGGGTTTGGGCGCGCTGTCCTTCGGGGGGTTATTTTTGGGCGCGGCTGTGCCTGCGGCATATTTTTGGGCGCGGCTGTGCCCGAGGCCTATTTTTGGCACGCGGAGGCCGCTCGCAAAGTCTCGCCCCATTCCGAGTCCGGCGGACGAAGTTGGCCAGCCCCTCCCCCCAAGGCTATAGCCCACCCATTTTTTGGCCATTTTTCCACTGGACGAACTTGGCGACCCGGCCTTCGGGCGGTTATTTTTCGGAGCGGCTGTGCCTGCGGCCTATTTTTGGCACGCGAAGGCAGCTCGCAAAGTCTCGCCCCATTCCGAGTCCGGTGGAAGAAGTTGGCCAGCCCCTCCCCCCAAGGCTATAGCCCACCCGTTTTTTGGCCATTTTTCCGCTGGACAAACTTGGCGCCCCCGCCTTCGTGCGGTTATTTTTGGGCGCGGCTTTGCCCGCGGCCTATTCTTGGCACGCGGAGGCCGCTCGCAAAGTCTAACCCCATTCCGAGTCCGGCGGACGAAGTGGGCCAGCCCCTCCCTCCAAGGCTGTAGCCCACCGTTTTTTTGCCATTTTTCCGCGGGATAAACTTGGCGCGCCGGCCGTCGGGCGGTTAGTTTTGGGTACGTCTGTACCCGCGGCCTATTTTTGGCACGCGGAGGCCGCTCGCAAAGTCTCCCCCTGTTCCGAGTCCGGCGGACGAAGTATGCCAGCCCCTCCCCCCAAGGCTATAGCCCACCCGTTTTTTGGCAATTTTTCCGCTGGACGAACTTGGCGCCCCGGCCTTCGGGGGGTTATTTTTGGGCAGGGCTGTGCACGCGGCCAATTTTTGGCACGCGGAGGCCGCTCGCAAAGCCTCGCCCCATTCCGAGTTCGGCGGACGAAGTGGGCCAGCCCCTCCCCCCAAGGCTTTAGCCCACCCGTTTTATGGCCATTTTTCAGCTGGACGAACTTGGCGCCCCGGCCTTCGGGCTGTTATTTTTGGGCGCGGCTGTGCCCTTGGCCTATTTTGGAACGCGGAGGCCACTCTCAAAGTGTCGCCCGATTCGAGTCCGCGGACGAAGTTGGCCATCCCCTCCCCCCAAGGCTATAGCCCACCCGTTTTTTGGACATTTTTCCGCTAGACGAACTTGGCGCCCCGGCCTTCGGGCTGTTATTTTTGGGCGCGGCTGTGACCGCGGCCTATTTTTGGCACACGGAGGCCCCTCGCAAAGTCTCGCCCCATTCCGAGTTCGGCGGACGAAGTTGGCCAGCCCCTTCCCCCAAGACTATAGCCCACCCGTTTTTTGGCCATTTTTCCGCTGGACGAACATTGCGCCACGGCCTTCGGTCTGTTATTTTTGGGCGCGGCTGTGGCCGCGGCCTATTTTTAGCACGCAGAGGCCATTTACAAAGTCTCGCCCCATTCCGAGTCCGGCGGACGAAGTTGGCTAGCCCCTCCCCCCAAGGCTATAGCCCACCCGTTTTTTGGCAATTTTTCCGCTGGACGAACTTCGCGCCCCGGCTTTGGGGCAGTTATTTTCGTGCGCGGCTGTGCCCGAGGCCTATTTTTCTCACGCGGAGGCCACTCGCAAAGTCTCGCCCCATTCCGAGTCCGGTGGACGAAGTTGGCCAGCCCCTCCCCCCAAGGCTATAGCCCACCCGTTTTTTGGCCATTTTTCCGCTGGGGGGTTTGGGCGCGCTGTCCTTCGGGGGGTTATTTTTGGGTGCGGCTGTGCCTGCGGCATATTTTTGGGCGCGGCTGTGCCCGAGGCCTATTTTTGGCACGCGGAGGCCGCTCGTAAAGTCTCGCCCCATTCCGAGTCCGGCGGACGAAGTCGGCCAGCCCCTCCCCCCAAGGCTATAGCCCACCCATTTTTTGGCCATTTTTCCGCTGGACGAACTTGGCGCCCCGGCCTTCGGGCGGTTATTTTCGGGCGCGGCTGTGCCCGCGGCCTATTTTTGGCACGCGGAGGACGCTCGCAAAGTCTCGCCCCATTCCGAGTCCGGCGGACGAAGTTGGCCAGCCCCTCCCCCCAAGGCTATAGCCCACTTGTTTTTTGGCCATTTTTCCGCTGGACAAACTTGGCGCCCACGCCTTCGTGCGGTTATTTTTGGGCGCGGCTTTGCCCGCGGCCTATTCTTGGCACGCGGAGGCCGCTCGCAAAGTCTAACCCCATTCCGAGTCCGGCGGACGAAGTGGGCCAGCCCCTCCTTCCAAGTCTGTAGCCCACCGTTTTTTTTCCATTTTTCTGCGGGATAAACTTGGCGCGCCGGCCGTCGGGCGGTTAGTTTTGGGTACGTCTGTACCCGCGGCCTATTTTTGGCACGCGGAGGCCGCTCGGAAAGTCTCCCCCTATTCCGAGTCCGGCGGACGAAGTATGCCAGCCCCTCCCCCCAAGGCTATAGCCCACCCGTTTTTTGGCAATTTTTCCGCTGGACGAACTTGGCGCCCCGGCCTTCGGGGGGTTATTTTTGGGCAGGGCTGTGCACGCGGCCAATTTTTGGCACGCGGAGGCCGCTCGCAAAGCCTCGCCCCATTCCGAGTCCGGCGGACGAAGTGGGCCAGCCCCTCCCCCCAAGGCTTTAGCCCACCCGTTTTATGGCCATTTTTCAGCTGGACGAACTTGGCGCCCCTGCCTTCGGGGGGTTATTTTTGGGCGCAGCTGTGCCCGCGGCCTATTTTTGGAACGCGGAGGCCACTCTCAAAGTGTCGCCCGATTCCGAGTCCGGCGGACGAAGTTGGCCATCCCCTCCCCCCAAGGCTATAGCCCACCCGTTTTTTGGACATTTTTCCGCTAGACGAACTTGGCGCCCCGGCCTTCGGGCTGTTATTTTTGGGCGCGGCTGTGACCGCGGCCTATTTTTGGCACACGGAGGCCCCTCGCAAAGTCTCGTCCCATTCCGAGTTCGGCGGACGAAGTTGGCCAGCCCCTTCCCCCAAGACTATAGCCCACCCGTTTTTTGGCCATTTTTCCGCTGGACGAACATTGCGCCACGGCCTTCGGTCTGTTATTTTTGGGCGTGGCTGTGGCCGCGGCCTATTTTTAGTACGCAGAGGCCATTTACAAAGTCTCGCCCCATTCCGAGTCCGGCGGACGAAGTTGGCTAGCCCCTCCCCCCAAGGCTATAGCCCACCCGTTTTTTGGCAATTTTTCCGCTGGACGAACTTGGCGCCCCGGCTTTCGGGCAGTTATTTTTGGGCGCGGCTGTGCCCGTGGCCTATTTTTGGCACGCGTAGGACGCTCGCAAAGTCTCACCCCATTCCGAGTCCGGCGGACGAAGTCGGCCAGCCCCTCCCCCCAAGGCTATAGCCCACCCGTTTTTTGACCATTTTTCCGCTGGTCGAACATGGTGCCCCAGCCTTCGGGCGGTTATTTTTGGGCGCGGCTGTGCCCGCGGCATATTTTTGGAATGCGGAGGCCGCTCGCAAAGTCTCGACCCATTCCGAGTCCGGCGGACGAAGTTGGCCAGCCCCTCCCCCCAAGGCTATAGCCCACCCGTTTTTTGGCCATTTTTCCGCTGGACGAACTTCGCGCCCCGGCCTTCGGGGGGTTATTTTTGGGCGCGGCTGTGCCCGCGGCCTATTCTTGGCACGCGGAGGCCGCTCGCAAAGTCTAACCCCATTCCGAGTCCGGCGGACGAAGTGGGCCAGCCCCTCCCTCCAAGGCTGTAGCCCACCCGCTTCCGCGCCATTTTTCCGCGGGACGAACTTGGCGCGCCGGCCGTCGGGCGGTTAGTTTTGGGTACGGCTGTACCCGCGGCCTATTTTTGGCACGCGGAGGCCGCTGCAAAGTCTCGCCCCATTCCGAGTCCCGCGGACGAAGTCGGCCAGCCCTCCCCCAAGGCTATGGCCCACCGCTTTTAGCCTTTTTTCCGCTGGACGAACTTGGCGCCCCGGCCTTCGGTCGGTTATTTCTAGGCGAGGCTGTGCCCGCGGCCTATTTTTGGCATTCGGAGGCCGCTCGCAAAGTCTCTCCCCATTCCGAGTCCGGCTGACGAAGTTGGCCAGCCCCTCCCCCTAAGGCTATAGCCCACCTGTTTTTTGGCCATTTTTCCGCTGGACGAACTTGGCGGCCCGGCCTTCGTTCGGTTATTTTTGGGCGCGGCTGTGCCCGCGGCCTTTTTTTGGCACGCGGAGGCCACTCGCAAAGTCTCGCCCCATTCCGAGTCCAGCCGACGAAGTGGGCCAGCCCCTCCCGCCAATGCTATAGCCCACCCGTTTTTTGGCCATTTTTCTGCTAGACGAACTTGGCGCCCCGGCCTTCGGGGGGTTATTTTTGGGCAGGGCTGTGCACGCGGCCAATTTTTGGCACGCGGAGGCCGCTCGTAAAGCCTCGCCCCATTCCGAGTCCGGCGGACGAAGTGGGCCAGCCCCTCCCCCCAAGGCTTTAGCCCACCCGTTTTATGGCCATTTTTCAGCTGGACGAACTTGGCGCCCCTGCCTTCGGGGGGTTATTTTTGGGCGCAGCTGTGCCCGCGGCCTATTTTTGGAACGCGGAGGCCACTCTCAAAGTGTCGCCCGATTCCGAGTCCGGCGGACGAAGTTGGCCATCCCCTCCCCCCAAGGCTATAGCCCACCCGTTTTTTGGACATTTTTCCGCTAGACGAACTTGGCGCCCCGGCCTTCGGGCTGTTATTTTTGGGCGCGGCTGTGACCGCGGCCTATTTTTGGCACACGGAGGCCCCTCGCAAAGTCTCGCCCCATTCCGAGTTCGGCGGACGAAGTTGGCCAGCCCCTTCCCCCAAGACTATAGCCCACCCGTTTTTTGGCCATTTTTCCGCTGGACGAACATTGCGCCACGGCCTTCGGTCTGTTATTTTTGGGCGCGGCTGTGGCCGCGGCCTATTTTTAGCACGCAGAGGCCATTTACAAAGTCTCGCCCCATTCCGAGTCCGGCTGACGAATTTGGCTAGCCCTCCCCCAAGGCTATAGCCCACCCGTTTTTGGCAATTTTTCCGCTGGGACGAACTTGGCGCCCGGCTTTCGGGCAGTTATTTTTGGGCGCGGCTGTGACCGCGGCCTATTTTTGGCACGCGTAGGACGCTCGCAAAGTCTCACCCCATTCCGAGTCCGGCGGACGAAGTCGGCCAGCCCCTCCCCCCAAGGCTATAGCCCACCCGTTTTTTGGCCATTTTTCCGCTGGACGAATTTGGCGCCCCGGCCTTCGGGCGGTTATTTTTGGGCGCGGCTTTGCCCGCGGCCTATTCTTGGCACGCGGAGGCCGCTCGCAAAGTCTAACCCCATTCCGAGTCCGGCGGACGTAGTAGGCCAGCCCCTCCCTCCAACGCTATAGCCCACCCGTTTTTTGGCCATTTTTCCGCGGGACGAACTTGGCGCGCCGGCCGTCGGGCGGTTAGTTTTGGGTACGGCTGTGTCTGCGGCCTATTTTTGGCACGCGGAGGCCGCTCACAAAGTCTCGCACCATTTCGAGTCCGGCGGACGAAGTTGGCCAGCCCCTCCCCCCAGGGCTATGGCCCACCCGTTTTTTAGCCATTTTTCCGCTGGACGAACTTGGCGCCCCGGCCTTCGGTCGGTTATTTTTGGGCGAGGCTGTGCCCGCGGCCTATTTTTGGCATTCGGAGGCCGCTCGCAAAGTCTCGTCCCATTCCGAGTCCGGCTGACGAAGTTGGCCAAACCCTCCCACTAAGGCTATAGCCCACCTGTGTTTTGGCCATTTTTCCGCTGGACGAACTTGGTGGCCCGGCCTTCGGGCAGTTATTTTTGGGCGCAGCTGTGCCCGCGGCCTTTTTTTGGCACGCGGAGGCCGCTCAGAAAGTCTCGCCCCATTCCGAGTCCGGCCAACTAAGTGGGCCAGCCCCTCCCGCCAAGGCTATAGCCCACCCGTTTTTTGGCCATTTTTCTGCTGGACGAACTTGGCGCCCCGGCCTTCGGGGGGTTATTTTTGGCGGGACTGTGCACGCGGCCAATTTTTGGCACGTGCAGGCCGCTCTCAAAGTCTCGCCCCATTCCAAGTCCGGCGGACGAGGTGGGCCAGCCCCTCCCCCCAAGGCTATAGCCCACCCGTTTTATGGCCATTTTTCCGCTGGACGAACTTGGCGCCCCGGCCTTCGGGCGGTTATTTTTGGACGTGGCTGTGCCTGCTGCATTTTTGGCACGCAGAGGCCGATCACAAAGTCTCGCCTCATTCCGAGTCCGGCGGACGAAGTTGGCCAGCCCCACCCCCCAAGGCTATAGCCCACCCGTTTTTGTGGCCATTTTTCCGCTGGACGAACTTGGTGGCCCGGCCTTCGGGCGGTTATTTTTGGGCGCAGCTGTGCCCGCGGCCTTTTTTTGGTACGCGGAGGCCGCTCAGAAAGTCTCGCCCCATTCCGAGTCCGGCCAACTAAGTGGGCCAGCCCCTCCCGCCAAGGCTATAGCGCACCCGTTTTTTTGCCATTTTTCTGCTAGACGAACTTGGCGCCCCGGCCTTCGGGGGGTTATTTTTGGGCAGGGCTGTGCACGCGGCCAATTTTTGGCACGCGGAGGCCGCTCGCAAAGTCTCGCCCCATTCCGAGTCCGGCGGACGAAGTGGGCCAGCCCCCCCCCCCAAGGCTTTAGCCCACCCGTTTTATGGCCATTTTTCAGCTGGACGAACTTGGCGCCCCTGCCTTCGGGTGTTTATTTTGGGTCGGTTCTGTTCACGTGGCCTATTTTTGGAACGCGGAGGCCACTCTCAAAGTGTCGCCCGATTCCGAGTCCGGCGGACGAAGTTGGCCATCCCCTCCCCCCAAGGCTATAGCCCACCCGTTTTTTGGACATTTTTCCGCTGGACGAACTTGGCGCCCCGGCCTTCGGGTGGTTATTTTTGGCACACGGAGGCCGCTCGCAAAGTCTCACCCCATTCCGAGTCCGGCGGACGAAGTTGGCCAGCCCCTTCCCCAAGTTTTGTAGCCCACCCGTTTTTTGGCCATTTTTCCGCTGGACGAAATTTGCACCCCGGCCTTCGGGCTGTTATTTTTGGTCGCGGCTGTGCCCGGGGCCTATTTTTGACACACGGAAGCCGCTCGCAAAGTCTCACGCCATTCCGAGTCCGGCGGACGAAGTTGGCCAGCCCCACCCCCCAAGGCTATAGCCCACCCGTTTTTGTGGCCTTTTTCCGCAGGACGAACTTGGCGCCTCAGCCTTCGGGAGGTTATTTTTGGGCACGGCCATGCCCGGGGCCTATTTTTGGCACACGGAGGCTGCTCGCAAAGTCTCGCGCCATTCCGAGTCCGGCGGACGAAGTTGGCCAGCCCTACCCCCCAAGGCTATAGCCCACCCGTTTTCGTTGCCTTTTTCCACTGGACGAACTTGGCGCCCCGGCCTTCGGGCGGTTATGTTTGGGCACGGCTGTGCCCGGGGCCTATTTTTGGCACACGGAAGCCGCTCGCAAAGTCTCGCACCATTCCCAGTCGGGCGGACGAAGTGGGCCAGCCCCACCCCCCAAGGCTATAGCCCACCCGTTTTTGTGGCCTTTTTCCGCTGGACGAACTTGGCGCCCCGGCCTTCGGGCGGTTATTTTTGGGCGCGGCTGTGCCCGGGGCCTATTTTTGGCACACGGAGGCCGCTCACAATGTCTCGCGCCATTCTGAGTCCGACGACGAAGTGGGCCAGCCCCACCCCCCAACGCTATAGCCCACCCGTTTTTGTGGCCTTTTTCCGCAGGAAGAAATTGGCGCCCCGGCCTTCGGGAGGTTATTTTTGGGCGCGGCTGTGCCCGGGGCCTATTTTTAGTACACGGAGGCCGCTCGCAAAGTCTCGCGCCATTCCGAGTCCGGCGGACGAAGTTGGCCAGCCCCACCTCCCAAGGCTGTAGCCCACCCGTTTTTGTGGCCTTTTTCCGCTGGACAAACTTGGCGCCCCGGCCTTCGGGCGGTTATGTTTGGGCACACTGTGCCCGGCGCCCATTTTTTGCACACGGAAGCCTCTCGCAAAGTCTCGCACCATTCCCAGTCGGGCGGACGAAGTGGGCCAGCCCCACCCCCCAAGGCTATAGCCCACCCGTTTTTGTGGCCTTTTTCCGCTGGACGAACTTGGCGCCCCGGCCTTCGGGCGGTTATTTTTGGGCGCGGCTGTGCCCGGGGCCTATTTTTGGCACACGGAGGCCGCTCGAAATGTCTCGCGCCATTCTGAGTCCGACGACGAAGTGGGCCAGCCCCACCCCCCAAGGCTATAACCCACCCGTTTTTGTGGCCTTTTTCCGCTGGACGAACTTGGCGCCCCGGCCTTCGGGCGGTTATTTTTGGGCGCGGCTGTGCCCGGGGCCTATTTTGGGCACACGGAGGCCGTTCACAAAGTCTCGCGCTATTCCGAGTCCGGCGGACGAACTTGGCCATCCCCACACCCCAAGGTTATAGCGCACCCGTTTTTGTGGCCTTTTTCCGTTGGTCGAACTTGGCGCCCCGGCCTTCGGGCGGTTATTTTTGGGCGCGGCTGTGCCCGGGGCCTATTTTTGGCACACGGAGGCCGCTCGCAAATTCTCGCGCCATTCCGAGTCCGGCGGACGAAGTTGGCCAGCCCCACCCCCCAAGGCTATAGCCCACCCGTTTTTTTGGCCTTTTTCCGCTGGACGAACTTGGCGCCGCGGCCGTCGGGCGGGTATTTTTGGGCGCGGCTGTGCCCGCGGCCTATTTTTGGCACACGGAGGCGCCTCGCAAAGTCTCGCGCCATTCCGAGTCCGGCGGACGAAGTTGGCCAGCCCCACCCCCCAAGGCTGTAGCCCACCCGTTTTTGTGGCCTTTTTCCGCTGGACGAACTTGGCGCCCCTTCCTTCGGGGGGTTATTTTTGGGCGCGGCTGTGCCCGGGGCCTATTTTTAGTACACTGAGGCCGCTCGCAAAGTCTCGCGCCATTCCGAGTCCGGCGGACGAAGTTGGCCAGCCCCACCTCCCAAGGTTGTAGCCCACCCGTTTTTGTGGCTTTTTCCGCTGGACAAACTTGGCGCCCCGGCCTTCGGGTGGTTATTTTTGGGCGCGGCTGTGCCCGGGGCCTATTTTGGGTACACGGAGGCCGCTCGTAATGTCTCGCGCCATTCCGAGTCCGGCAGACGAACTTGGCCATCCCCACACCCCAAGGCTATAGCGCACCCGTTTTTGTGGCCTTTTTCCGTTGGTCGAACTTGGCGCCCCGGCCTTCGGGCGGTTATTTTTGGGTACGGCTGTGCCCGGAGCCTATTTTTGGCACACGGAGGCCGCTCGCAAAGTCTCGCGCCATTCTGAGACCGGCGGACGAAGTTGGCCGGCCCCACCCCCCAAGGCTATAGCCCACCCGTTTTTGTGGCCTTTTTCCGCTGGACGAACTTGGCGCCCCGTCCTTCGGGCGGTTATTTTTGGGCGCGGCTGTGCCCGTGGCCTATTTTTGGCACACGGCAGCCGCTCGCAAAGTCTCGCGCCATTCCGAGTCCGGCGCACGAAGTTGGCCAGCCCTACCCCCCAAGGCTATAGCCCACCCGTTTTCGTTGCCTTTTTCCGCTGGACGAACTTGGCGCCCCGGCCTTCGGGCGGTTATGTTTGTGCACGGCTGTGCCCGGGGCCTATTTTTGGTACACGGAAGCCGCTCGCAATGTCTCGCGCCATTCCTGGGGTCAGGCGGACGAAGTGGGCCAGCCCCACCCCCAAGGCTATAGCCCACCCGTTTTGTGGCCTTTTTCCGCTGGACGAACTTGGCGCCCGGCCTTCGGGCGGTTATTTTGGGCGCGGCTGTGCCTGGGCCTATTTTTGGCACACGGAGGCCGCTCAAAATGTCTCGCGCCATTCGGAGTCCGACGACCAAGTGGGCCAGCCCCACCCCCAAGGCTATAGCCCACCCGCTTTTTGTGGCCTTTTTCCGCAGGACGAACTTGCGCGCCCGGCCTTCGGGAGGTTATTTTTGGGCGCGGCTGTGCCCGGGCCCTATTTTTGGTACACGGAGGACGTTCGCAAAGTCTCTTCGCGCCATTCCGAGTCCGGGCGGACGAAGTGGGCCAGCCCCACCTCCCAAAGGTCAGAGCCCACCCGTTTTTTGGCCATTTTTCCGCTGGACGAACTTGGCGCCCCGGCCTTCGGGCGGTTATTTTTGGGTGCGGCTTTGTCCGCGGCCTATTTTTGGCACGCAGAGGCCGCTCGCAAAGTCTCGCCCCATTCCGAGTCCGGCGGACGAAGTTGGTCAGCCCCTCCCCCCAAGGCTATAGCCCACCCGTTTTTTGGCCATTTTTCCGTTGGGGGTTTGGGCGCAACGACCTTTGAGGGGTTATTTTTGGGAGCGGCTGCGCCCGCGGCCTATTTTTGGCACGTGGAGGCCGCTCGCAAAGTCTCGCCCCATTCCGAGTCCGGCGGACGAAGTTTGCCAGCCCCTCCCCCCAAGGCTATAGCCCACCCGTTTTTTGGCCATTTTTCCGCTGGTCGGACTTGGAGCCCTGCCTTCGGGAGGTTATTTTTGGGCGGCTGTGTCCGCTGCCTATTTTTGGCACGCTGGAGGCTGCTCGCAAAGTGTCGCCCTATTCCGAGTCCGCGGACGGTTGGCCAGTCCCTCCCCCAATGCTATAGCCCACCCGTATTTTGGCCATTTTTCCGCTGGGGGTTTGGGCGCAACGACCTTCGGGGTTATTTTTGGGTACGGCTGTGCCCGTGGCATATTTTGGCACGCGGAGGCCGCTCGCAAAGTCTCGCCCCATTCCGAGTCCGCGGACGGTTGGCCAGCCCCTCCCCCGAAGGCTATAGGTCACCCGTTTTTTGGCCATTTTTCCGCGGGGGGGTTTGGGCGCGCCGACCTTCGGGCGGTTATTTTAGTGCGTGGCTGTGCGCGCGACCTATTTTTGGCACGCGGAGGCCGCTCGCAAAGTCTCGCCCCATTCCGAGTCTGGCGGACGAAGTTGGCCATCCCCTCCCCCCAAGGCTATAGCCCACCCGTTTTTTGGCCATTTTTCCGCGGGACGAACTTGGCGCCCCGGCCTTCGGGCGGTTATTTTCGTGCGCGGCTGTGCGCGCGACCTATTTTTGGCACGCGGAGGCCACTCGCAAAGTCTCACCCCATTCCGAGTCCGGCGGACGAAGTTGGCCAGCCCCTCCTCCCAGGGCTATAGCCCACCCGTTTTTTGGCCATTTTTCCGCTGGGGGGTTTGGGCGCGCCGACCTTCGGGCGTTTATTTTTGGGCGCGGCTGTACCCGCGGCCTATTTTTGGCACGCGGAGGCCGCTCGCAAAGTCTCGCCCCATTCCGAGTCTGGCGGACGAAGTTGGCCATCCCCTCCCCCCAAGGCTATAGCCCACCCGTTTTTTGGCCATTTTTCCGCGGGACGAACTTGGCGCCCCGGCCTTCGGGCGGTTATTTTCGTGCGCGGCTTTGCGCGCGACCTATTTTTGGCATGCGGAGGCCACTCGCAAAGTCTCACCCCATTCCGAGTCCGGCGGACGAAGTTGGCCAGCCCCTCCTCCCAGGGCTATAGCCCACCCGTTTTTTGGCCATTTTTCCGCTGGGGGGTTTGGGCGCGCCGACCTTCGGGCGGTTATTTTTTGGTACGGCTGTGCCCGTGGCATATTTTTGACACGCGGAGGCATCTCGCAAAGTCTCGCCCCATTCCGATTCCGGCGGACGAAGTTGGCCAGCCCCTCCCCCCAAGGCTATAGCCCACCCGTTTTTTGGCCATTTTTCCGCTGGACGAACTTGGTGCCCTGGCCTTCGGGTGGTTATTTTTGGGCGCGGCTGTGCCCGCGGCCTATTTTTGGCACGCGGAGGCCACTCCCAAAGTCTCAGCCCATTCCGAGTCCGGCGGACGAAGTGGGCCAGCCCATCCCCCCAAGGCTATGGGCCACCCATTTTTTGGCCATTTTTCCGCTGGACGAACTTGGCTCCCCGGCCTTCGGGCGGTTATTTTTGGGCGCGGCTGTGCCCGCGGCCTAGTTTTGGCACACGGAGGTCCCTCGCAAAGTCTCGCGCCATTCGAATCCGCGGATGAAGTTGGCCAGCCCCACCTCCCAAGGCTATAGCCCGCCCGTTTTTGTGGCCTTTTTCGGCTGGACGAACTTGGCGCCCCGGCCTTCGGGCAGGTATTTTTGGGTGCGGCTGTGCCCGCGGCCTATTTTTGGCACACGGAGGCCCCTCGCAAATTCTCGCGCCATTCCGAGTCCGGCGGACGAAGTTGGGCAGCCCCACCCCCCAAGGCTATAGCCCACCCGTTTTTGTTGCCTTTTTCCGCTGGACAAACTTGGCGCCCCGGCCTTCGGGCGGGTATTTTTGGGCGCGGCTGTGCCTGCGGCCTATTTTTGGCACACGGAGGGGCCTTGTAAAGTCTCATGCAATTCTGAGTCCGGCGGACGATGTTTGCCAGCCCCGCCCCCCAAGGCTATAGCCCACCCGTTTTTGTGGCCTTTTGCCGCTGGACTAACTTGGCGCCCCGGCCGTCGTGCGGGTATTTTTGGGCACGGCTGTGCCCGCAGCCTACTTTTGGCACACGGAGGCCCCTCGCAAATTCTCGCGCCATTCCGAGTCCGGCGGACGAAGTGGGCCAGCCCCACCCCCCAAGGCTATAGCCCACCCGTTTCTGTGGCCTTTTTCCGCTGGACGAACTTCGCGCCCCGGCCTTCGGGCGGTTATTTTTGGGCGTGGCTGTGTCCGCGGCCTATTTTTGGTACACGGAGGGCCCTCGCAAAGCCTCTCGCCATTCCGAGTCCGGCGGACGAAGTTGGCCAGCCCCACCTCCCAAGGCTATAGCCCACCCGTTTTTGTGGCCTTTTTCCGCTGGACAAACTTGGCGCCCCAGCCTTCGGGTGGTTATTTTTTAGCGCGGCTGTGCCCATGGCCTATTTTTGGCTCACGGAGGCCCCTCGCAAAGTCTCACGCCATTCCGAGTCCGGCGGACGAAGTGGGCCAGCCCCACCCCCCAAGGATATAGCCCACCCGTTTTTGTAGCCTTTTTCCGCTGGACGAACTTGGCGCCCCGGCCTTCGGGCGGTTATTTTTGGGCGCGGCTATGCCTGCGGCCTATTTTTGGAACACGGAGGCCCCTCACAAAGTCTCGCCCCATTCCGAGTGCGGCGGACGAAGTGGGCCAGCCCTTCCCCCCAAGGGTATAGCCCACCCGTTTTTTGCCCATTTTTCCGCTGGGGGGTTTGTGCGCGCCGACCTTTGGGGGGTTATTTTTGGACGCGGCTGTGCCCGCAAGCTATTTTTGGTACGCGGAGGCCGCTCGCAAAGTCTCACTCCATTCCGAGTCCGGCGGACGAAGTTGGCCAGCCCCTCCCCCCAAGGCTATAGCCCACCCGTTTTTTGGCCATTTTTCCGCTGGGGGGTTTGGGCGCGCCGACCTTCGGGGGGTTATTTTTGGGCACAGCTGTGCCCGTGGCCTATTTTTGGCACGCGGAGGCCGCTCGCAAAGTCTCCCCCCATTCCGAGTGCGGCGGACGAAGTGGGCCAGCCCCTCCCCACAAGGCTATAGCCCACCCGAATTTTGGAAATTTTTCCGTTGGACGAACTTGGCGCCCCGGCCTACGGGCGGTAATGTTTGGGTGAGCCTGAGCCCACGGCCTATTGTTTTCACGTGGAGGCCGCTAGCAATGTCTCGCCCCATTCCGAGTCCGGCGGACGAAGTTGGCCAGCCCCTCCCCCCAAGGCTATAGCCCACCCGTTTTTTGGCCATTTTTCAACTGGACGAACTTGGCGCCCCAGCCTTTGGGCAGTTATTTTTGGGCTCGGCTGTGCCCGTGGCCTATTTTTGGCTCCTGGTGGCCGCTCGCAAAGTCTCGCCCCATTCTGAGTCCGGCGGACGAAGTGGGCCAGCCCCTCCCCCCAAGGCTATAGCCCACCCGTTTTCTGGCCATTTTTCCACTGGACGAACTTGGCGCCCCGGCCATTGGGCAGCTATTTTTGGCCGCGGCTTTGCCCGTGGCCTATTTTTGGCACGCGGAGGCCGCTCGCAATGTCTCGCCCCATTCCGAGTCCGGCGGACGAAGTTGGCCAGCCCCTCCCCCCAAGGCTATAGCCCACCCGTTTTTTGGCCATTTTTCCGCTGGACGAACTTGGCGCCCCGGCCTTCGGGCGGTTATTTTTGGGCGCAGCTGTGCCCGCGGCCTATTTTTTGCACGCGGAGGTCGCTCGTAAAGTCTTGCCCATTCCGAGTCCGGCGGACGAAGTTGGCCAGCCCCTCCCCCCAAGGCTATAGCCCACCCGTTTTTTGGCCATTTTTCCGCTGGGGGGTTTGGGCGCGTCGACCTTCGGGGAGTTATTTTTTGGCGCGGCTGTGCCCGTGGCCTATTTTTTGGTACGCGGAGGCAGCTCGCAAAGTCTCGCCCCATTCCGAGTCCGGCGGACGAAGTTGGCCAGCCCCTCCCCCCAAGGCTATAGCCCACCCGTTTTTTGGCCATTTTTCAACTGGACGAACTTGGCGCCCCGGCCTTCGGGCAGTTAATTTTGGGCTCGGCTGTCCCCGCGGCCTATTTTTGGCTTTCGGTGGCCGCTCGCCAAGTCTCGCCCCATTCCGTGTCCGGCGGACGAAGTTGGCCAGCCCCTCCCCCCAAGGCTATAGCCAACCCGTTTTTTGGCCATTTTTCCGCTGGGGGGTTTGAGCGAGCCGACCTTCGGGGGGTTATTTTTCGGCGCGGCTGTGCCCGTGGCCTATTTTTGGCACGCGGAGGCCGCTCGCAATGTCTCGCCCCATTTCGAGTCCGGCGGACGAAGTCGGCCAGCCCCTCCCCCCAAGGCTATAGCCCACCCGTTTTTTGGTCATTTTTCCGCTGGGGGGTTTGGGCGCGCCGACCTTCGGGGGTTTATTTTTGGGAGTGGCTGTGCCCGCGGCCTATTTTTGGCACGCGGAGGCCGCTCGCAAAGTCTCGCCATATTCCGAGTCCGGCGGACGAAGTTGGCCAGCCCCTCCCCCCAAGGCTATAGCCCACCCGTTTTGTGGCAATTTTTCCGCTGCACGAACTTGGCGCCCTGGCGTTCGGGCAGTTATTTTTGGGCGCGGCTGTGCCCGCGGCCTATTTTTGGTACGCGGAGGCCGCTCGCAAAGTCTCCCCCCATTCCGAGTCCCTGCGGACGAAGTTGGCCAGCCCCTCCCCCCAAGGCTATAGCCCACCCGTTTTTTGGCCATTTTTCAACTGGACGAACTTGGCGCCCCGGCCTTCGGGCAGTTAATTTTGGGCTCGGCTGTCCCCGCGGCCTATTTTTGGCTTTCGGTGGCCGCTCGCCAAGTCTCGCCCCATTCCGTGTCCGGCGGACGAAGTTGGCCAGCCCCTCCCCCCAAGGCTATAGCCAACCCGTTTTTTGGCCATTTTTCCGCTGGGGGTTTTGAGCGAGCCGACCTTCGGGGGGTTATTTTTCGGCGCGGCTGTGCCCGTGGTCTATTTTTGTCACGCGGAGGCCGCTCGCAATGCCTCGCCCCATTTCGAGTCCGGCGGACGAAGTCGGCCAGCCCCTCCCCCCAAGGCTATAGCCCACCCGTTTTTTGGTCATTTTTCCGCTGGGGGGTTTGGGCGCGCCGACCTTCGGGGGTTTATTTTTGGGAGTGGCTGTGCCCGCGGCCTATTTTTGGCACGCGGAGGCCGTTCGCAAAGTCTCGCCATATTCCGCGTCCGGCGGACGAAGTTGGCCAGCCCCTCCCCCCAAGGCGATAGCCCACCCGTTTTGTGGCAATTTTTCCGCTGCACGAACTTGGCGCCCCGGCGTTCGGGCAGTTATTTTTGGGCGCGGCTGTGCCCGCGGCCTATTTTTGGCACGCGGAGGCCGCTCGCAAAGTCTCCCCCCATTCCGAGTCCGGCGGACGAAGTTGGCCAGCCCCTCCCCCCAAGGCTATAGCCCACCCGTTTTTTGGCCATTTTTCAACTGGACGAACTTGGCGCCCCGGCCTTCGGGCAGTTAATTTTGGGCTCGGCTGTCCCCGCGGCCTATTTTTGGCTTTCGGTGGCCGCTCGCCAAGTCTCGCCCCATTCCGTGTCCGGCGGACGAAGTTGGCCAGCCCCTCCCCCCAAGGCTATAGCCAACCCGTTTTTTGGCCATTTTTCCGCTGGGGGGTTTGAGCGAGCCGACCTTCGGGGGGTTATTTTTCGGCGCGGCTGTGCCCGTGGCCTATTTTTGGCACGCGGAGGCCGCTCGCAATGTCTCGCCCCATTTCGAGTCCGGCGGACGAAGTCGGCCAGCCCCTCCCCCCAAGGCTATAGCCCACCCGTTTTTTGGTCATTTTTCCGCTGGGGGGTTTGGGCGCGCCGACCTTCGGGGGTTTATTTTTGGGAGTGGCTGTGCCCGCGGACTATTTTTGGCACGCGGAGGCCGCTCGCAAAGTCTCGCCATATTCCGAGTCCGGCGGACGAAGTTGGCCAGCCCCTCCCCCCAAGGCTATAGCCCACCCGTTTTGTGGCCATTTTTCCGCTGCACGAACTTGGCGCCCCGGCGTTCGGGCAATTATTTTTGGGCGCGGCTGTGCCCGCGGCCTATTTTTGGCACGCGGAGGCCGCTCGCAAAGTCTCCCCCCATTCCGAGTCCGGAGGACGAACTTCGCCCGTGCCCCCCACCAAGGCTATAGCCCACCCGTTTTTTGGCCATTTTTCCGCTGGGGGGTTTTGGCACCACGACCTTCGGCGCTTATTTTTGGGCGCGGCTTTGCCCGCGGATTATTTTTGGTACCCCGAGGCCCCTCGCAAATTCTCGCCCCATTCCGAGTGCGGCGGACGAACTTCGCCCACGCCCCCCACCAAGGCTATAGCCCACCCGTTTTTTGACCATTTTTCCGCTGGGGGGTTTTGGCACCACGATCTTCGGGCGCTTATTTTTGGGCGCGGCTTTGTCCGCAGCTTATTTTTGGCACTCCGAGTCCCCTAGCAAAGACTCACCCCATTCCGAGTCCGGAGGACGAAGTTCGCCCGTGCCCCCCATCAAGGCTATAGCCCACCCGTTTTTTGGCCATTTTTCCGCTGGGGGGTTTTGGCACCACGACCTTCGGGCGCTTATTTTTGGGCGCGGCTTTGCGCGCTGCTTATTTTTGGTACCCCGAGGCCCCTCGCAAAGTCTCGCCCCATTCCGAGTCCTGCGGACGAACTTCGCCCGCGCCCCCCACCAAGGCTATAGCCCACCCGTTTTTTTGCCAATTTTTCCGCTGGGGGGTTTTGGCACCACGATCTTCGGGCGCTTATTTTTGGGCGCGGCTTTGCCCGCGGCTTAGTTTTGGCACTCCGAGTCCCCTCGCAAAGTCTCGCCCCATTCCGAGTCCGGCGGACGAACTTCGCCCGCGCCCCCCACCAAGGCAATAGCCCACCCGTTTTTTGGCCATTTTTCCGCTGGGGGGTTTTGGCACCACGACCTTCGGGCGCTTATTTTTGGGCGCGGCTTTGCCCGCGGCTTATTTTTGGCACCCTGAAGCCCCTCGCAAAGTCTCACCCCATTCCGAGTCCGGAGGACGAAGTTCGCCCGTGCCCCCCATCAAGGCTGTAGCCCACCCGTTTTTTGGCCATTTTTCCGCTGGGGGGTTTTGGCACCACGATCTTTGGGCGCTTATTTTTGGGCGCGGCTTTGCCCGCGGCTTATTTTTGGCACTCCGAGTCCCCTAGCAAAGTCTCGCCCCATTCCGAGTCCGGCGGACGAACTTCGCCCGCGCCCCCCACCAAGGCAATAGCCCACCCGTTTTTTGGCCATTTTTCCGCTGGGGGGTTTTGGCACCACAACCTTCGGGCGCTTATTTTTGGGCGCGGCTTTGGCCGCGGCTTATTTTTGGCACCCCGAAGCCCCTCGCAAAGTCTCACCCCATTCCGAGTCCGGAGGACGAAGTTCGCCCGTGCCCCCCATCAAGGCTATAGCCCACCCGTTTTTTGGCCATTTTTCCGCTGGGGGGTTTTGGCACCACGACCTTCGGGCGCTTATTTTTGGGCGGGGCTTTGCTCGCTGCTTATTTTTGGTACCCCGAGGCCCCTCGCAAAGTCTAGCCCCATTCCGAGTCCTGCGGACAAACTTCGCCCGCGCCCCCCACCAAGGCTATAGCCCACCCGTTTTTTTGCCAATTTTTCCGCCGGGGGGTTTTGGCACCACGATCTTCGGGCGCTTATTTTTGGGCGCGGCTTTGCCCGCGGCTTAGTTTTGGCACTCCGAGTCCCCTCGCAAAGTCTCGTCCCATTCCGAGTCCGGCGGACGAACTTCGCCCGCGCCCCCCACCAAGGCAATAGCCCACCCATTTTTTGGCCATTTTTCCGCTGGGGGGTTTGGGCACCACGACCTTCGGGCGCTTATTTTTGGGCGCGGCTTTGCCCGAGGCTTATTTTTGGCACCCCGAAGCCCCTCGCAAAGTCTCACCCCATTCCGAGTCCGGAGGACGAAGTTCGCCCGTGCCCCCCATCAAGGCTATAGCCCACCTGTTTTTTGGCCATTTTTCCGCTGGGGGGTTTTGGCACCATGACCTTCGGGCGCTTATTTTTGGGCGCGGCTTTGCGCGCTGCTTATTTTTGGTACCCCGAGGCCCCTCGCAAAGTCTCGCCCCATTCCGAGTCCTGCGGACGAACTTCGCCCGCGCCCCCCACCAAGGCTATAGCCCACCCGTTTTTTTGCCAATTTTTCCGCTGGGGGGTTTTGGCACCACGACCTTCGGGCACTTATTTTTGGATGCGGCTTCGCCCGTGGCTTATATTTGGCACCCCTAGGCCCCTCGCAAAGTCTCGCCCCATTCCGAGTCCGGCGGACGAACTTCGTCCGCGCCCCCCACCAAGGCTATAGCCCACCCGTTTTTTGGCTATTTTTCCGCTGGGGGGTTTTGGCACCACGACCTTCGGGGGCTTATTTTTGGGCGTGGCTTTGCACGCGGCTTATTTTTGGCACCCCGAGGGCCCTCACAAAGTCTCGCCCCATTCCGAGTCCGGCGGACGAACTTCGCCCGCCCCCCCCCCAAGGCTATAGCCCACCCGTTTTTTTGGCTATTTTTCCGCTGGGGGTTTTGGCACCACGACCTTCGGGCGCTTATTTTTGGGTGTGGCTTTTTCCGCGGCTTATTTTTGGCACCCCGAGGCCCCTCGCAAAGTCTCACCTCATTCCAAGTCCGGAGGACGAACTTCGCCCGCGCCACCCACCAAGGCTATAGCCCACCCGTTTTTTGGCCATTTTTCCGCTGGGGGGTTTTGGCACCACGACCTTCGGGCGCTTATTTTTGGGCGCGGGTTTTTCCGCGGCTTATTTTTGGCACCCCAAAGCCCCTCGCAAATTCTCGCCCCATTCCGAGTGCGGCGGACGAACTTCCCCCGCGCCCCCCACCAAGGCAATAGCCCACCCGTTTTTTGGCCATTTTTCCGCTGGGGGGTTTTGGCACCACGACCTTCGGGCGCTTATTTTTGGGCGCAGCTTTGCCCGCGGCTTATTTTTGGCACCCCAAAGCCCCTCGCAAAGTCTCACCCCATTCCGAGTCCGGAGGACGAAGTTCGCCCGTGCCCCCCATCAAGGCTATAGCCCACCCGTTTTTTGGCCATTTTTCCGCTGGGGGGTTTTGGCACCACGACCTTCGGGCGCTTATTTTTGGGCGGGGCTTTGCGCGCTGCTTATTTTTGGTACCCCGAGGCCCCTCGCAAAGTCTCGCCCCATTCCGAGTCCTGCGGACAAACTTCGCCCGCGCCCCACCAAGGCTATAGCCCACCCGTTTTTGCCAATTTTTCCATTGGGGTTTTGGCACCACGATCTTCGGGCGCTTATTTTTGGGCGCGGCTTTGCCCTTGGCTTAGTTTTTGCACTCGAGTCCCTCGCAAAGTCTCGTCCCATTCGAGTCCGTGGACGACGAACTTCGCCCGCCCCCACCAAGGCAATAGCCCACCCGCTTTTGGCCATTTTTCCGCTGGGGGGTTTGGCACCACGACCTTCGGGCGCTTATTTTTGGGCGCGGCTTTGCCCACGGCTTATTTTTGGCACCCCGAAGCCCCTCGCAAATTCTCACCCCATTCCGAGTCCGGAGGACGAAGTTCGCCCGTGCCCCCCATCAAGGCTATAGCCCACCCGTTTTTTGGCCATTTTTCCGCTGGGGGGTTTTGGCACCACGACCTTCGGGCGCTTATTTTTGGGCGCGGCTTTGCGCGCTGCTTATTTTTGGTACCCCGAGGCCCCTCGCAAAGTCTCGCCCCATTCGAGTCCCTGCTGGACGAACTTCGCCTCGCGCCTCCACCAAGGCTATAGCCCACCTGCTTTTTTTGCCAATTTTTCCGCTGGGGTTTTTGCACCACGACCTTCGGGCACTTATTTTTGGATGCGGCTTCGCCCGCGGCTTATATTTGGCACCCCTAGGCCCCTCGCAAAGTCTCGCCCCATTCCGAGTCCGGCGGACGAACTTCGTCCGCGCCCCCCACCAAGGCTATAGCCCACCCGTTTTTTGGCTATTTTTCCGTTGGGGGTTTTGGCACCACGACCTTCGGGCGCTTATTTTTGGGTGTGGCTTTGCACGCGGCTAATTTTGGGACCCGAGGACCTCACAAAGTCTCGCCCATTCCGAGTCCGGGCGGACGAATCTCGCCCGCGCCCCACCAAGGCTACTGACCCACCCGCTTTTGGCCATTTTTCCGCTGGGGGGTTTTGGCACCACGACCTTTGGGGGCTTATTTTTGCGCGGCTTTGCTCTGCGGCTTATTTCAGGCACCCCGAGGCCCTCGCAAAGTCTCGCCCCATTCCGAGTCCGGCGGATGAACCCGCCCGCGCCTGCACCAAGGCTATAGCCCACCCGTTTTTTGGCCATTTTTCCGCTGGAGGGTTTTGGCACCAGGACCTTCGGGCCCCTATTTTTGGGTGTGGGTTCACCCACGGATTATTTTTGGCACCCCGAGGCCCCTCGCAAATTCTCGCCCCATTCCGAGTCCGGCGGACGAACTTCGCCCGCGCCCCCCACCAAGGCTATAGCCCACCCGTTTTTTTGCCAATTTTTCCGCTGGGGGGTTTTTGCACCACGACCTTCGGGCACTTATTTTTGGATGCGGCTTCGCCCGCGGCTTATATTTGGCACCCCTAGGCCCCTCGCAAAGTCTCGCCCCATTCCGAGTCCGGCGGACGAACTTCGTCCGCGCCCCCCACCAAGGCTATAGCCCACCCGTTTTTTGGCTATTTTTCCGCTGGGGGGTTTTGGCACCACGACCTTCGGGGGCTTATTTTTTGGAGTGGTTTTGCCCGCGGCTAATTTTTGGCACCCCGAGGCCCCTCACAAAGTCTCACCCCATTCCGAGTCCGGAGGACGAAGTTCGCCCGTGCCCACCATCAAGGCTATAGCCCACCCGTTTTTTGGCCATTTTTCCGCCTGGGGGGTTTTGGCACCACGACCTTCGGGTGCTTATTTTTGGGCGCGGCTTTGCGCGCTGCTTAGTTTTGGTACCCCGAGGCCCCTCGCAAAGTCTCGCCCCATTCCGAGTCCGGCGGACGAACTTCGCCCGCGCCCCCAACCAAGGCTATAGCCCTTCCGTATTTTTGCCAATTTTTCCGCTGGGGGGTTTTGGTACCACGACCTTCGGGCACTTATTTTTGTTTACGGCTTCGCCCACGGCTTATTTTTTGCACCCCTAGGCCCCTCGCAAAGTCTCGCCCCATTCCGAGTCCGGCGGACGAACTTCGTCTGCGCCCCCCACGAGGGCTATAGCCCACCCATTTTTTGGCTATTTTTCCGCTGGGGGGTTTTGGCACCACGACCTTCGGGGGCTTATTTTTGGGCGTGGCTTTGCACGCGGCTTATTTTTGGGACCCCGAGGACCCTCACAAAGTCTCACCCCATTCCGAGTCCGGCGGACGAACTTCGCCCGCGCCCCCCACCAAGGCTACAGCCCACCCGTTTTTTGGCCATTTTTCCGCTGGGGGGTTTTGGCACCACGACCTTTGGGGGCTTATTTTTGCACGCGGCTTTGCCTGCGGCTTATTTCAGGCACCCCGAGGCCCCTCGCAAAGTCTCGCCCCATTCCGAGTCCGGCGGACGAACTTCGCCCGCCCCCCACCTAGGCTATAGCCCACCCGTTTTTTGGCCATTTTTCCGCTTGTGGGTTTTGGCACCACGACCTTGGGGCGCTTATTATTGCGCGTGGGTTGTCCCTCGGATTATTTGTGGCACCCCGAGGCCCCTCGCAAATTCTCGCCCCATTCCGAGTCCGCGGACGAACTCGCCTTTGCGCCCCACCAAGGCTATAGCCCACCCGTTTTTGGCCATTTTTCCATTGGGGTTTTGGCACCACGACCTTCGGGCGCTTATTTTTTGGTGAGGGTTTGCCCGCGGCTTATTTTTGGCACCCTGAGGCCCCTCACAAAATCTCGCCACATTCCGAGTCCGGCGGAAGAACTTCGCCCGCGCCCTCCACCAAGGCTATAGCCCACCCGTTTTTTGGCCATTTTTCCGCTGGGGGGTTTTGGCACCACGACCTTCGCGGCCTTATTTTTGGCGCTACTTTGCACGCGGCTTATTTTTGGCACACCGAGGCCCCTCACAAAGTCTCGCCCCATTCCGAGTCCGTGGACGAATCTCGCCACGCGCCCCACCAAGGCTATAGCCCACCCGTTTTTTGCCCATTTTTCTGCTGGGGGGTTTTGGCACCACGACCTTCGCGGCCTTATTTTTGGGCGCGGCTTTTTCCGCGGCTTATTTTTGGCACCCCGAGGCCCCTCGCAAATTCTCGCCCAATTCCGAGTCCGGCGGACGAACTTCGCCCGCGCCCCCCACCAAGGCTATAGCCCACCCGTTTTTTGGCCATTTTTCCGCTGGGGGGTTTTGGCACCACGACCTTCGGGGGCTTATTTTTTGAGTGGTTCTGCCCGCGGCTAATTTTTGGCACCCCGAGGCCCCTCGCAAAGTCTCGCCACATTCCGAGTCCGGCGGACGAACTTCGCCCGCGCCCCCCACCAAGGTTATAGCCCACCCGTTTTTTTGTCCATGTTTCAGCTGGGGGGTTTCGGCACCACGACCTTCGGGGGCTTATTTTCGGGCGTGGCTTTGCACGCGGCTTAATTTTGGAACCCCGAGGACCCTCACAGAGTCTCACCCCATTCCGAGTCCGGCGGACGAACTTCGCCCGCGCCCCCCACCAAGGCTATAGCCCACCCGTTTTTTTGGCAATTTTTCCGCTGGGGGGTTTTGGCACCACGACCTTCGGGCGCTTATTTTTGGGTGCGGCTTTGTCCATGCTTATTTTTGGCAACCCGAGGCCCCTCGCAAAGTCTCACCCCATTCCGAGTCCGGAGGACGAACTTCGCCCGCGACCCACACCAAGGCTATAGCCGACCCGTTTTTTGGCCATTTTTCCGCTGGGGGGTTTTGGTACCACGACCTTCTGGCGCTTATCTTTGGGCGTGGCTTTGCCCGAGCCTTATTTTTGACACCCCAAGGCCCCTCGCAAAGTCTCGCCCCATTCCGAGTCCGGCGGACGAACTTCGCCCTCGCCCCCCACCAAGGCTATAGCCCACCCGTTTTTTGGCCATTTTTCCGCTGGGCGTTTTGGCACCACGACCTTCGGGCGCTTATTTTTGGACGCGCGTTTGCCCGCGGCTTATTTTTGGAACCCCGAGGCCCCTCGCAAAGTCTCACCCCATTCCGAGACCGGCGGACGAACTTCGCCCTCGCCCCCCACCAAGGCTATAGCCCACCCGTTTTTTGGCCATTTTTCCGCAGGGGGGTTTTGGCTCCACGACCTTCGGGCGCTTATTTTTGGGCGCGGCTTTGCCCGCGGCTTATTTTTGGCACCCCGAAGCCCCTCGCAAAGTCTCACCCCATTCCGAGTCCGGAGGACGAAGTTCGCCCGTGCCCCCCATCAAGGCTATAGCCCACCCGTTTTTTGGCCATTTTTCCGCCTGGGGGGTTTTGGCACCACGACCTTGGGCGCTTATTTTTAGGCGCGGCTTTGCGCGCTGCTTATTTTTGTACCCCGAGGCCCTCGCCAAGTCTCGCCCCATCCCGAGTCCGGAGGACGACCTTCGCCCGCGCCCCCCACCACGGCTATAGCCCCCCCGTATTTTTGCCAATTTTTCCGCTGGGGGGTTTTGGCACCACGACCTTCGGGCACTTATTTTTGGGTGCGGCTTCGCCCGCGGATTATTTTTTGCACCCCTAAGCCCCGCGCAAAGTCTCGCCCCATTCCGAGTCCGGGCGGACGAACTTCGTCTGCGCCCCCCACCAAGGCTATAGCCCACCCGTTTTTTGGCTATTTTTCCGCTGGGGGGTTTTGGCACCACGACCTTCGGGGGCTTATTTTTACGAGAGGCTTTGCAAGCGGCTTATTTTGGGACCCCGAGGACCTCACAAAGTCTCGCCCCATTCCGAGTCCGGGCGGACGAACTTCGCCCCGCGCCCACCAAGGCTATAGCCCACCCGTTTTTTGGCAATTTTTCCGCTGGGGGGTTTTGGCACCACGACCTTTGGGGGCTTATTTTTACGCGCGGCTTTGCCTGCGGCTTATTTCAGGCACCCGAGGCCCTCGCAAAGTCTCGCCCCATTCCGAGTCCGCGGACGATTTAACTCCCTCGCGCCCCACCAAGGCTATAGCCCACCCGTTTTTTGGCCATTTTTCCGCTGGAGGGTTTTGGCACCACGACCTTCGGGCCCCTATTTTTGGGTGTGGGTTCACCCACGGATTATTTTTGGCACCCCGAGGCCCCTCGCAAATTCTCGCCCCATTCCGAGTCCGGCGGAAGAATTTCGCCCGCGCCCCCCACCAAGGCTATAGCCCACCCGTTTTTTGGCCATTTTTCCGCTGGGGGGTTTTGGCACCACGACCTTCGGGGGCTTATTTTTTGGAGTGGTTTTTCCCGTGGCTAATATTTGGCACCCCGAGGCCCCTCGCAAAGTCTCACCCCATTCCGAGTCCGGAGGACGAAGTTCGCCCGTGCCCACCACCAAGGCTATAGCCCACCCGTTTTTTGGCCATTTTTCCGCCTGGGGGGTTTTGGCACCACGACCTTCGGGCGCTTATTTTTGGGCGCGGCTTTGCACGCTGCTTATTTTTGGTACCCCGAGGCCCCTCGCAAAGTCTCGCCCCATTCCGAGTCCGGCGGACGAACTTCGCCCGCGCCCCCCACCAAGGCTATAGCCCATCCGTATTTTTGCCAATTTTTCCGCTGGGGGGTTTTGGTACCACGACCTTCGGGCACTTATTTTTGGGTACGGCTTCGCCCGCGGCTTATTTTTTGCACCCCTAGGCCCCTCGCAAAGTCTCGCCCCATTCCGAGTCCGGCGGACGAACTTCGCCCGCGCCCCCCACCAAGGCTATAGCCCATCCGTATTTTTGCCAATTTTTCCGCTGGGGGGTTTTGGCACCACGACCTTCGGGGGCTTATTTTTGGGCGTGGCTTTGCACGCGGCTTATTTTTGGGACCCCGAGGACCCTCACAAAGTCTCACCCCATTCCGAGTCCGGCGGACGAACTTCGCCCGCGCCCCCCACCAAGGCTACAGCCCACCCGTTTTTTGGCCATTTTTCCGCTGGGGGGTTTTGGCACCACGACCTTTGGGAGCTTATTTTTGCACGCGGCTTTGCCTGCGGCTTATTTCAGGCACCCCGAGGCCCCTCGCAAAGTCTCGCCCCATTCCGAGTCCGGCGGACGAACTTCGCCCGCGCCCCCCACCAAGGCTATAGGCCACCCGTTTTTTGGCCATTTTTCCGCTGGAGGGTTTTGGCACCACGACCTTCGGGCCCCTATTATTGGGCGTGGGTTCACCCACGGATTATTTTTGGCACCCCGAGGCCCCTCGCAAATTCTCGCCCCATTCCGAGTCCAGTGCGACGAAACCGCCCGCGCCCCCCACCAAGGCTATATCCCACCCGTTTTTTGGCCATTTTTCCGCTGGGGGGTTTTGGCACCACGACCTTCGGGGCTTATTTTTTAGTGCGGGTTTGCCCGCTGGCTTATTTTGGCACCCTGAGGCCCCTCACAAAATCTCGCCACATTCCGAGTCCGGCGGAAGAACTTCGCCCGCGCCCTCCACCAAGGCTATAGCCCACCCGTTTTTTGGCCATTTTTCCGCTGGGGGGTTTTGGCACCACGACCTTCGGGCTTTATTTTTGGGCGCTGCTTTGCACGCGGCTTATTTTTGGCACACCGAGGCCCCTCACAAAGTCTCGCCCCATTCCGAGTCCGGCGGACGAACTTCGCCCGCGCCCCCCACCAAGGCTATAGCCCACCCGTTTTTTGCCCATTTTTCTGCTGGGGGGTTTTGGCACCACGACCTTCGCGGCCTTATTTTTGGGCGCGGCTTTTTCCGCGGCTTATTTTTGGCACCCCGAGGCCCCTCGCAAATTCTCGCCCAATTCCGAGTCCGGCGGACGAACTTCGCCCGCGCCCCCCACCAAGGCTCTAGCCCACCCGTTTTTTGGCCATTTTTCCGCTGGGGGGTTTTGGCACCACGACCTTCGGGGGCTTATTTTTTGAGTGGTTTTGCCCGCGGCTAATTTTTGGCACCCCGAGGCCCCTCGCAGAGTCTCGCCGCATTCCGAGTCCGGCGGACGAACTTCGCCCGCGCCCCCCACCAAGGTTATAGCCCACCCGTTTTTTTGTCCATTTTTCCGCTGGGGGGTTTCGGCACCACGACCTTCGGGGGCTTATTTTCGGGCGTGGCTTTGCACGCGGCTTAATTTTGGCACCCCGAGAGCCCTCACAGAGTCTCACCCCATTCCGAGTCCGGCGGACGAACTTCGCCCGCGCCCCCCACCAAGGCTATAGCCCACCCGTTTTTTTGGCAATTTTTCCGCTGGGGGGTTTTGGCACCACGACCTTCGGGCGCTTATTTTTGGGTGCGGCTTTGTCCGCGGCTTATTTTTGGCACCCCGAGGCCCCTTGCAAAGTCTCGCCCCATTCGGAGTCCGGCGAACGAACTTCGCCTGCGCCCCCCACCAAGGCTATAGCCCACCCATTTTTTGGCCATTTTTCCATTGGGGGGTTTTGGCACCACGATCTTCGGGCGCTTATTTTTGGGCGCGGTTTGCCCGCGGCTTATTTTCTGCACCCCGAGGCCCCTCGCAAAGTCTCGCCCCATTCCGAGTCCGGCGGACGAACTTCGCCCGCGCCCCCCACCAAGGCTATAGCCCACCCATTTTTTGGCCATTTTTCCGCTGGTGGGATTTGGCACCACGATCTTCGGGCGCTTATTTTTGGGCGTGGCTTTTCCCGCGGCTTATTTTTGGCACCCCGAGGCCCCTCGCAAAGTCTCGCCCCATTCCGAGTCCGGCGGACGAACTTCGCCCGCGCCCCCCACCAAGGCTATAGCCCACCCATTTTTTGGCCATTTTTCCGTTGGGGGGTTTTGGCACCACGACCTTTGGGCGCTTATTTTTGGGCGCGGCTTTGCCCGAGCCAAATTTTAGACACCCCGAGGCCCCACCCAAAGTCTCGCCCCATTCCGAGTCCGCGGACGAACTCGCCTCGCCCCCCACCACGGCTATAGCCCACCCTTTTTTTGGCCATTTTTCCGCTGGGGGGTTTTGGCACCACGATCTTCGGGCGCGGCTTTGCCCGCGGCTTATTTTTGGAACCCCGAGGCCCCTCGCAAAGTCTCACCCCATTCCGAGTCCGGCGGACGAACTTCGCCCGCGACCCACACCAAGGCTATAGCCCACCCGTTTTTTGGCCATTTTTCCGCTTGGGGGTTTTGGTACCACGACCTTCGGGCGCTTATTTTTGGGCATGGATTTTCCCGAGCCTTATTTTTGATACCCCGAGGCGCCTCACAAAGTCTCGCCCCATTCCAAGTCCGGCGGACGAACTTCGCCCTCGCCCCCCACCAAGGCTATAGCCCACCCGTTTTTTTGCCATTTTTCCGCTGGGGGGTTTTGGTACCACGACCTTCGGGTGCTTATTTTTGGGCGCGGCTTTGCCCAAGGCTTATTTTTTACACCTCGAGGCCCCTCGCAAAGTCTCGCCCCATTCCGAGTCCGGCGGACGAACTTCGCCAGTCCCACCCACCAAGGCTATAGCCCACCCGTTTTTTGGCTATTTTTCCGTTGGGGGGTTTTGGCACCACGACCTTTGTGCGCTTATTTTTGGGCGCGGCTTTGTCCGAGGCTTATTTTTGACACCCCGAGGCCCCTCGCAAAGTCTCGCCCCATTCCGAGTCCGGCGGAAGAACTTCGCCCTCGCCCCCCACCAAGGCTATAGCCCACCCGTTTTTTGGCCATTTTTCCGCTGGGGGGTTTTGGTACCACGACCTTCGGGCGATTATTTTTGGGTGCGACTTTTCCCGCGGCTTATTTTTGGCACCCCGAGGCCCCTCGCAAAGTCTCACCCCATTCCGAGTCCGGCGGACAAACTTCGCCCGCGCCCCCCACCAAGGCTATAGCCCACCCGTTTTTTGGCCATTTTTCCGTTGGGGGGTTTTGGCACCACGACCTTTGGGCATTTATTTTTGGGCGCGGCTTTGCCCGAGCCTTATTTTTGACACCCCGAGGCCCCTCGCAAAGTCTCGCCCCATTCCGAGTCCGGCGGACGAACTTCGCCCTCGCCCCCCACCAAGGCTATAGCCCACCCGTTTTTTGGCCATTTTTCCGCTGGGGGGTTTTGGCACCACGATCTTCGGGGGCTTATTTTTGGGCGAGGCTTTGGCCACGGCTTATTTTTGTTACCCCGAGGCCCCTCGCAAAGTCTCGTCCCATTCCGAGTCCGGCGGACGAACTTCGCCCGCGCCCCCCACCAAGGCTATAGCCCACCCGTTTTTTGGCCATTTTTCCGCTGGGGGGTTTTGGCACCACGACCTTCGGGCGCTTATTTTTGGGCGCGGCTTTGGGCGTGGCTTATTTTTGGCACCCCGAGGCCCCTCATAAAGTCTCGCCCCATTCCGACTCCGGCGGACGAACTTCGCCCGCGCCCCCCACCAAGGCTATAGCCCACCCGTTTTTTGTCCATTTTTCCGCTGGGGGGTTTTGGCACCATGACCTTCGGGCGCTTATTTATTCGCGCGGCTTTGCCCACGGCTTATTTTTGGCACCCCGAGGCCCCTCGTAAAGTCTCGCCCCATTCCGAGTCCGGCGGACGAACTTCGCCCGCGCCCCCCACCAAGGCTATAGCCCACCCTTTTTTGTCCATTTTTCCGCTGGGGGGTTTTGGCACCATGACCTTCGGGCACTTATTTTTTCGCGCGGCTTTGACCGTGGCTTATTTTTGGTACCCCGAGGCCCCTCGTAAAGTCTCGCCCCATTCCGAGTCCGGCGGACGAACTTCGCCCGCGCCCCCCACAAAGGCTATAGCCCACCCGTTTTTTGGCCATTTTTCCGCTGGGGGGTTTTGTCACCACGACCTTCGGGCACTTATTTTTGGGCGCGGCTTTGGCCGCGGCTTATTTTTGGCACCCCGAGGCCCCTCATAAAGTCTCGCCCCATTCCGACTCCGGCGGACGAACTTCGCCCGCGCCCCCCACCAAGGCTATAGCCCACCCTTTTTTGTCCAATTTTCCGCTGGGGGGTTTTGGCACCATGACCTTCGGGCGCTTATTTATTCGCGCGGCTTTGCCCACGGCTTATTTTTGGCACCCCGAGGCCCCTCGTAAAGTCTCGCCCCATTCCGAGTCCGGCGGACGAACTTCGCCCGCGCCCCCCACCAAGGCTATAGCCCACCCTTTTTTGTCCATTTTTCCGCTGGGGGGTTTTGGCACCATGACCTTCGGGCACTTATTTTTTCACGCGGCTTTGACCGTGGCTTATTTTTGGCACCCCGAGGCCCCTCCTAAAGTCTCGCCCCATTCTGAGTCCGGCGGATGAACTTCGCCCGCGCCCCCCACCAAGGCTATAGCCCACCCGTTTTTTGGCCATTTTTCTGCTGGGGGGTTTTGGCTCCACGACCTTTGGGAGCTTATTTTTGGACGTGGCTTTCCCCGTGGCTTATTTTTGGCACCCTGAGGCCCCTCGCAAAGTTTCACCCCATTCCGAGTCTGGCAGACGAACTTCGCTCGCGCCCCCAACCAAGGCCCTAGCCCACCCGTTTTTTGGCCATTTTTCCGCTGGGGGGTTTTGGCACCACGACCTTCGGGCGATTATTTTTAGGCGTGGCTTTGTCCGCGGCTTATTTTTGGCACCCCGAGGCCCGGGAAAGTCTCAACCCATTCCGAGTCCGCGGACGAATCCGCCGCGCCCCCACCAAGGCTATAGCCCACCCGTTTTTTGGCCATTTTTCCGCTGGGGGGTTTTGGCACCACAACCTTCGGGCGGTTATTTTTTGGCGCGGTTTTGCCTGCGGCTTATTTTTGGAACCCCGAGGCCCCTCGCAAAGTCTCACCCCATTCCGAGTCCGGCGGACGAACTTCGCCCGCGACCCACACCAAGGCTATAGCCCACCCGTTTTTTGGCCATTTTTCCGCTTGGGGGTTTTGGTACCACGACCTTCGGGCGCTTATTTTTGGGCATGGCTTTGCCCGAGCCTTATTTTTGATACCCCGAGGCGCCTCGCAAAGTCTCACCCAATTCCGAGTCCGGCGGACAAACTTCGCCCTCGCCCCCCACCAAGGCTATAGCCCACCCGTTTTTTTGCCATTTTTCCGCTGGGGGGTTTTGGCACCACGACCTTCGGGCGCGGCTTTGCCCACGGCTTATTTTTGGAACCCCGAGGCCCCTCGCAAAGTCTCACCCCATTCCGAGTCCGGCGGACGAACTCGCCATGACCCACACCAAGGCCATAGCCCACCCGTTTTTTGGCCATTTTTCCGCTGGGGTTTTGGTACCACGACCTTCGGGTGCTTATTTTTGTGCACGGTTTTGCCCGAGGCTTATTTTTGACACCCGAGGCCCTCGCAAAGTCTCGCCCCATTCCGAGTCCGGCGGACGAACTTCGCCCGCGCCCCCCACCAAGGCTATAGCCCACCCGTTTTTTGGCTATTTTTCCGTTGGGGGGTTTTGGCACCACGACCTTTGGGTGCTTATTTTTGGGCGCGGCTTTTCCCGAGGCTTATTTTTGACACCCCGAGGCCCCTCGCAAAGTCTCGCCCCATTCCGAGTCCGGCGGAAGAACTTCGCCCTCGCCCCCCACCAAGGCTATAGCCCACCTGTTTTTTGGCCATTTTTCCGCTGGGGGGTTTTGGTACCACGACCTTCGGGCACTTATTTTTCGGCGCGGCTTTGCCCGCGGCTTATTTTTGGAACCCCGAGGCCCCTCGCAAAGTCTCGCGCCATTCCGAGTCCGGCGGACGAAGTTGGGTAGCCCCACCCCCCAAGGCTATAGCCCACCCGTTTTTGTGGCCTTTTTCCGCTGGACGAACTTGGCGCCACGGCCTTCGGGGGGGTATTTTTGGACGCGGCTGTGCCCGCAGTCTATTTTTGGCAAATGGAGGCACCTCGCAAAGTCTCACGCCATTCCGAATCCGGCGAACGAAGTTGGCCAGCCCCAGCCCCCAAGGCTATAGCCCACCCGTTTTTGTGGCCTTTTTTCCGCTGGACGAACTTGGCGCCCCGGCCTTCGGGCGAGTATTTTTAGGTGCGGCTGTGCCCGCGGCCTATTTTTGGCACATGTAGGCGCCTCACAAAGTCTCGCGCCTTTCCGAGCCCGGCGGACGAAGTTGGCCAGCCCCACCCCCCAAGGCTATAGCCCACCCGTTTTTGTGGCCTTTTTCCGCTGGACGAACTTGGCGCCGCGGCCTTCGGGCGGGTATATTTGGGCGCGGCTGTGCCTGCGGCCTATTTTTGGCACACGGAGGCGACTCGCAAAGTGTCGCGCCATTCCGAGTCCGGCGGACGAAGTTGGCCAGCCCCACCCCCCAAGGCTATAGCCAACCCGTTTTTGTGGCCTTTTTCCACTGGACGAACTTGGCGCCCCGGCCTTTGGGCAAGTATTTTTGGGCGCGGCTTTGCCCACGGCCTATTTTTTGTACACGGAGACGCCTCACAAAGTCTCGCGCCATTCCGAGTCCGGCGGACGAAGTTTTTAGTGGCCTTTTTCCACTGGACGAACTTTGCGCCCCGGCCTTCGGGGGGGTATTTTTGGACGCGGCTGTGCCCGCGGCCTATTTTTGGCACACGGAGGCGCCTCGCAAAGTCTCGCACCATTCCGAGTCCGGCGGACGAACTTCGCCCGCTCCCCCCACCAAGGCTATAGCCCACACGTTTTTTGGCCATTTTTCCGCTGGGGGGTTTTGGAACCACGATCTTCGGGGGCTTATTTTTGGGCGAGGCTTTGGCCACGGCTTATTTTTGTTACCCCGAGGCCCCTCGCAAAGTCTCGTCCCATTCCGAGTCCGGCGGACGAACTTCGCCCGCGCCCCCCACCAAGGCTATAGCCCACCCGTTTTTTGGCCATTTTTCCGCTGGGGGGTTTTGGCACCACGACCTTCGGGCGCTTATTTTTGGGCGCGGCTTTGGGCGCGGCTTATTTTTGGCACCCCGAGGCCCCTCATAAAGTCTCGCCCCATTCCGACTCCGGCGGACGAACTTCGCCCGCGCCCCCCACCAAGGCTATAGCCCACCCGTTTTTTGTCCATTTTTCCGCTGGGGGGTTTTGGCACCATGACCTTCGGGCGCTTATTTATTCGCGCGGCTTTGCCCACGGCTTATTTTTGGCACCCCGAGGCTCCTCGTAAAGTCTCGCCCCATTCCGAGTCCGGCGGACGAACTTCGCCCGCGCCCCCCACCAAGGCTATAGCCCACCCTTTTTTGTCCATTTTTCCGCTGGGGGGTTTTGGCACCATGACCTTCGGGCACTTATTTTTTCACGCGGCTATGACCGTGGCTTATTTTTGGTACCCCGAGGCCCCTCGTAAAGTCTCGCCCCATTCCGAGTCCGGCGGACGAACTTCGCCCGCGCCCCCCACCAAGGCTATAGCCCACCCGTTTTTTGGCCATTTTTCCGCTGGGGGGTTTTGGCACCACGACCTTCGGGCGCTTATTTATTGGCGCGGCTTTGCCCGCGGCTTATTTTTGGCACCCCGAGGCCCCTCATAAAGTCTCGCCCCATTCCGACTCCAAGCGGATTGAACTTCGCCCGCGCCCCCCACCAAGGCTATAGCCCACCCGTTTTTTGTCCATTTTTCCGCTGGGGGGTTTTGGCACCATGACCTTCGGGCGCTTATTTATTCACGCGGCTTTGCCCACGGCTTATTTTTGGCACCCCGAGGCCCCTCGGAAAGTCTCAACCCATTCCGAGTCCGGCGGACGAACTTCGCCCGCGCCCCCACCAAGGCTATAGCCCACCCGTTTTTTGGCCATTTTTCCGCTGGGGGGTTTTGGCACCACAACCTTCGGGCGGTTATTTTTTGGCGCGGTTTTGTCCGCGGCTTAGTTTTGGCACCCCGAGGCCCCTCGCAAAGTCTCACCCCATTCCGAGTCTGGCGGACGAACTTCGCCCGCGCCCCCCACCAAGGCTATAGCCCACCCGTTTTTTGGCCATTTTTCCGCTGGGGGGTTTTGGCATCACGATCTTCGGGCGCTTATTTTTGGGCGCGGCTTTGGCCGCGGCTTATTTTTGGCACCCCGAGGCCCCTCGCAAAGTCTTGCCCCATTCCGAGTCCGGCGGACGAACTTCGCCCGCGCCTCCCACCAAGGCTATAGCCCACCCGTTTTTTGGCCATTTTTCTGCTGGGGGGTTTTGGCACCACGACCTTCGGGCGCTTATTTTTGTGCGCGGCTTTGCCCGCGGCTTATTTTTGGCACTCCGAGGCCCCTCGTAAAGTGTCGCCCCATTCCGAGTCCGGCGGACTAACTTCGCCCGCGCCCCCCACCAAGGCTATAGCCCACCCGTTGGCCTTTTTTTCCGCTGGGGGATTTTGGCACCATGACCTTCGGGTGCTTCTTTTTTCGCGCGGCTTTGCCCGCGGCTTATTTTTGGCACCACGAGGCCCCTCGTAAAGTCTCGCCCCATTCCGAGTCCGGCGGACGAACTTCGCCCGCGCCCCTAACCAAGGCCCTAGCCCACCCGTTTTTTGGCCATTTTTCCGCTGGGGGGTTTTGGCTCCACGACCTTCGGGAGCTTATTTTTGGGCGCGGCATTCCCCGTGGCTTATTTTTGGCACCCTGAGGCCCCTCGCAAAGTCTCACCCCATTCCAAGTCCGGCGGACGAACTTCGCCCGCGCCCCCCACCAAGGCTCTAGCCCACCCGTTTTTTGGCCATTTTTCCGCTGGGGGGTTTTGGCACCACGACCTTCGGGCACTTATTTTTGCACGCGGCTTTGACCGCGGCTTATTTTTGGCACTCCGAGGCCCCTCGTAAAGTGTCGCCCCATTCCGAGTCCGGCGGACTAACTTCGCCGGCGCCCCCCACCAAGGCTATAGCCCACCCCTTTTTTGGCCTTTTTTTCCGCTGGGGGGTTTTGGCACCATGACCTTCGGGCACTTATTTTTTCGCGCGGCTTTGACCGTGGCTTATTTTTGGTACCCCGAGGCCCCTCGTAAAGTCTCGCCCCATTCCGAGTCCGGCGGATGAACTTCGCCCGCGCCCCCCACCAAGGCTATAGCCCACCCGTTTTTTGGCCATTTTTCTGCTGGGGGGTTTTGGCTCCACGACCTTTGGGAGCTTATTTTTGGGCGCGGCTTTCCCCGTGGCTTATTTTTGGTACCCTGAGGCCCCTCGCAAAGTTTCACCCCATTCCGAGTCCGGCGGACTAACTTCGCCCGCGCCCCCCACCAAGGCTATAGCCCACCCTTTTTTGTCCATTTTTCCGCTGGGGGGTTTTGGCACCATGACCTTCGGGCACTTATTTTTTCGTGTGGCTTTGACCGTGGTTTATTTTTGGTACCCCGAGGCCCCTCGTAAAGTCTCGCCCCATTCCGAGTCCGGCGGATGAACTTCGCCCGCGCCCCCCACCAAGGCTATAGCCCACCCGTTTTTTGGCCATTTTTCTGCTGGGGGGTTTTGGCTCCACGACCTTTGGGAGCTTATTTTTGGGCGCGGCTTTCCCCGTGGCTTATTTTTGGCACCCTGAGGCCCCTCGCAAAGTTTCACCCCATTCCGAGTCAGCGCAGGACGAACTTCGCTCGCGCCCCCAACCAAGGCCCTAGCCCACCCGTTTTTTGGCCATTTTTCCGCTGGGGGGTTTTGGCACCACGACCTTCGGGCGATTATTTTTAGGCGTGGCTTTGTCCGCGGCTTATTTTTGGCACCCCGAGGCCCCTCGGAAAGTCTCAACCCATTCCGAGTCCGGCGGACGAACTTCGCCCGCGCCCCCACCAAGGCTATAGCCCACCCGTTTTTTGGCCATTTTTCCGCTGGGGGGTTTTGGCACCGCAATCTTTGGGCGCTTATTTTTGGGTGCGGCTTTGTCCGCGGCTTATTTTTGGCACCACGAGGCCCCTCGCAAAGTCTCGCCCCATTCCGAGTCCGGCGGACTAACTTCGCCCGCGCCCCCCACCAAGGCTATAGCCCACCCGTTTTTCGGCCATTTTTCCGCTGGGGGGTTTTGGCATCACGACCTTCGGGCGCTTATTTTTGGGAGCGGCTTTGGCCGCGGCTTATTTTTGGCACCCCGAGGCCCCTCGCAAAGTCTCGCCCCATTCCGAGTCCGGCGGACGAACTTCGCCCGCGCCCCCCACCAAGGCTATAGCCCACCCGTTTTTTGGCCATTTTTCTGCTGGGGGGTTTTGGCACCACGACCTTCGGGCGCTTATTTTTGTGCGCGGCTTTGTCCACGGCTTATTTTTGGCACTCCGAGGCCCCTCGTAAAGTGTCGCCCCATTCCGAGTCCGGCGGACTAACTTCGCCCGCGCCCCCCACCAAGGCTATAGCCCACCCGTTGGCCTTTTTTTCCGCTGGGGGGTTTTGGCACCATGACCTTCGGGCGCTTCCTTTTTCGCGCAGCTTTGCCCGTGGCTTATTTTTGGCACCCCGAGGCCCCTCGTAAAGTCTCGCCCCATTCTGAGTCCGGCGGACGAACTTCGCCCGCGCCCCCCACCAAGGCTATAGCCCACCCGTTTTTTGGCCATTTTTCCGTTGGGGGGTTTTGGCTCCACGACCTTTGGGAGCTTATTTTTGGGCGCGGCTTTCCCCGTGGCTTATTTTTGGCACCCTGAGGCCCCGCGCAAAGTCTCACCCCATTCCGAGTCCGGCGGACGAACCGCCAGCGCCCCGACCAAGGCCCTAGCCCACCCGTTTTTGGCCATTTTTTCCGCTTGGGGTTTTGGCACCACGACCTTCGGGCGATTATTTTTTCGCGCTGCTTTGCCCGTGGCTTTTTTTTGGTACCCCAGGGCCCCTCGCAAAGTCTCAACCCATTCCGAGTCCGGCGGACGAACTTCGCCCGCGCCCCCACCAAGGCTATAGCCCACCCGTTTTTTGGCCATTTTTCCGCTGGGGGGTTTTGGCGCCACAACGTTCGGGCGGTTTTTTTTGGGCGCGGCTGTGCCGGCGGCTTATTTTTGGCACCCCGAGGCCCCTCGCAAAGTCTTACCCCATTCCGAATCTGGCGGACGAACTTCGCCCGCGCCTCCCACCAAGGCTATAGCCCACCCGTTTTTTGGCCATTTTTCCGCTGGGGGGTTTTGGCACCACCACCTTCGGGCACTTGTTTTTGGGCGCGGCTTTGCCAGCGGCTTATTTTTGCCACCCGTAGGCCCCTCGTAAAGTCTCACCCCATTCCGAGTCCGGCGGACGAACTTCGCCCGCGCCCCCCACCAAGGCTCTATCCCACCCGTTTTTTGGCCATTTTTCCGCTGGGGGGTTTTGGCACCACGACTTTCGGGCGCTTATTTTTGCGCGCGGATTTGCCCGCCGCTTATTTTTGGCACTTCGAGGCCCATCGTAAAGTGTCGCCCCATTCCGAGTCCGGCGGACTAACTTCGCCCGCGCCCCCCACCAAGGCTATAGCCCACCCGTTTTTTGGCCTTTTTTCCGCTGGGGGGTTTTGGCACCATGACCTTTGGGCTCTTATTTTTTCGCGCGGCTTTGCCCGTGGCTTATTTTTGGCACCCCGAGGCCCCTCGTAAAGTCTCGCCCCATTCCGAGTCCGGCAGACGAACTTCGCCCGCGCCCCCCGCCAAGGCTATAGCCCACCCGTTTTTTGGCCATTTTTCCGCTGGGGGGTTTGGGCGCGCCGACCTTCGTCGGGTTATTTTTGGGCGCGGCTGTACCCACGGCCTATTTTTGGCACGCGGAGGCCGTTCGCAAAGTCTCACCCCATTCCGAGTCAGCGGACGAAGTTGGCCCGCGCCCCCCCCCAAGGATATAGCCCACCCGTTTTTTGGTCATTTTTCCGTTGGGATTGGGCGCTCCCGACCTTTTGGGGGTTATTTTTGGGCAGGGTTTGCCCGCGGCCTATATTTGTACGCTGGAGGCCGTTCAGAAGTCGCGCCCCATTCTGAGTCCGGCGGACGAAGTTGGCCAGCCCCTCCCCCCAAGGCTATAACGCACCCGTTTTTTGGCCATTTTTCCGCTGGGGGGTTTGGGCGCGCTGACCTTCGGAGGGTTATTTTTGGGCGCGGCTGTGCCCGCGGACTATTTTTGGTATGCGGAGGCCGTTCGCAAATTCTCGCCCCATTCCGAGTCCGGCGGACGAAGTTGGCCAGCCCCTCCCCCCAAGGCTATAGCCCACCCGTTTGTTGGCCATTTTTCCGTTGTGGGGTTTGGGCGCGCCGACCTTCACGGGGTTATTTTTGGGTGCGGCTGTTTCCGCGGCCTATTTTTGGCATGCGGAGGCCGTTCGCAAAGTCTCGCCCCATTCCAAGTCCGGCTGACGAAGTTGGCCAGCCCCTCCCCCCAAGGATATAGCCCACCCGTTTTTTGGACATTTTTCCGCTGGGGGGTTTGGGCGCTCCGACCTTCGGGGGGTTATTCTTGGGCACGGCTGTGCCCGCGGCCTATATTTGGCACGCGAAGGCCGCTCGCAAAGTCTCGCCCCATTCCGAGTCCGGCAGACGAAGTTGGCCAGCCCCTCCCCCCAAGGCTATAGCCCACCCGTTTTTTGGCCATTTTTCCGCTGGGGGGTTAGGGCGCGCCGACCTTCGGGGGGTTATTTTTGGGAACGGCTGTGCCCACCGCCTATTTTTGGCATGCGGAGGCTGCTCGCAAAGTCTCGCCCCATTCCGAGTCCGGCGGACGAAGTTGGCCAGCCCCTCCCCCAAAGGCTATAGCCCACCCGTTTGTTGGCCATTTTTCCGCTGGGGGGTTTGGGCGCGCCGACCTTCGGTGGGTTATTTTTGGGCGCGGCTGTGCCCGCGGCCTATTTTTGGCACGCGGAGGCCGCTCGCAAAGTCTCGACCCATTCCGAGTCCGGCGGATGAAGTGGGCCAGCCCCTCCCCCCAAGGATATAGCCCACCCGTTTGTTGGCCATTTTTCCGCTGTGGGGTTTGGGCGCGCCGACCTTCGGGGGGTTATTTTTGGGCGCGGCTGTGCCCTCGTCCTATTTTTGGCATGCGGAGGCCGCTCGCAAAGTCTCGCCCCATTCCGAGTCCGGCGGACAAAGTTGGCCAGCCCCTACCCCCAAGGCTATAGCCCACCTATTTTTTGGCCATTTTTCCGCTGGAGGGTTTGGGCGCGCCGACCTTCGGGGGGTTATTTTTGGGCGTGGCTGTGCCTGCAGCCTATTTTTGGCACACGGAGGCCGCTCGCAAAGTCTCACCCCATTCCGAGTCCGGCGGACGAAGTTGGCCAGCCCCTCCCCCCAAGGCTATAGCGCAACCGTTTTTTGGCCATTTTTCCACTGGGGGGTTTGGGCGCGCCGACCTTCGGGGGGTTATTTTTGGGCGTGACTGTACCCACGGCCGATTTTTGGCACGCGGAGGCCGCTCGCAAAGTCTCGCCTCATTCCGAGTCCGGCGGACGAAGTTGGCCAGCCCCTCCCCCCAAGGCTATAGCCCACCCGTTTATTGGCCATTTTTCCGCTGGGGGGGTTTGGGCGCGCCGACCTTCGGGGGGTTATTTTTGGGCGCGGCTGTGCCCGCGGCCTATTTTTGGCACGCGCAGGCCGCTCGCAAAGTCTCGCCCCATTCCGAGTCCGGCGGACGAAGTTGGCCAGCCCCTCCCCCCAAGGCTATAGCCCACCCGTTTTTTGGCCATTTTTCCGCTGGGGGGTTTGGGCGCGCCGACCTTCGGTGGGTTATTTTTGGGCGCGGCTGTGCCCGAGGCCTATTTTTGGCACGCGGAGGCCGCTAGCAAAGTCTCGCCCCATTCCGAGTCCGGCGGACGAAGTGGGCCAGCGCCTCCCCCCAAGGATATAGCCCACCCGTTTCTTGGCCATTTTTCCGCTGTGGGGTTTGGGCGCGCCGAACTTCGGGGTGTTATTTTGGGGCACGGCTGTGCCCGCATCCTATTTTTGGCATGCGGAGGCCGCTCGCAAAGTCTCACCCCATTCCGAGTCTGGCGGACAAAGTGGGCCAGCCCCTCCCCCCAAGGCTATAGCCCACCCATTTTTTGGCCATTTTTCCGCTGGAGGGATTGGGCACGCCGACCTTCGGGGGATTATTTTTGGGCGCGGCTGTGCCTGCGGCCTATTTTTGGCACATGGAGGCCGCTCGCAAAGTCTCACCCCATTCCGAGTCCGGCGTACGAAGTTGGCCAGCCCCTCTCCCCAAGGCTATAGCGCAACCGTTTTTTGGCCATTTTTCCACTGGGGGGTTTGGGCGCCGACCTTCGGGTGTTATTTTAGGCGCTGCTGTGCCCTGCATGCCAATTTTGGCACACGGAGGCCGCTCATAAAGTCTCGCCCCATTCCGAGTCCGGCGGATTTGGTTGGCCAGCCCCACCCCCCCAGGATACATCCCACCCGTTTTTGGGCCATTTTTCCGCTGGAGGCACTTGGTGCCCCGCCCTTCGGGGGGTTATTTTTGGGCGCGGCTGTGCCCACGGCCTTTTTTTTGCACATAGGACCCCTCACAAAGTCTCCCGCCATTCCGAGTCCGGCGGACGAGGTTGGCCAGCCCCACCCCCCAAGGCTATAGCCCACCCGGGTCTGGGGGCGTGTTCCGCTGGAGGTACTTGTCGCCCCGGCCTTCGGGCTTTTTTTTTTGGGTGCGGCTATGCCCACGGTCTATTTTGGCACACGGAGGCCCCTCGCAAAGTCTCGCGCCATTCCGAGTCCGGCGGACGAAGTTTGCCAGCCCCACCCCCCAAGGCTATAGCCCACCCGTTTTTGTGGCTTTTTTCCGCTGGACGAACTTGGCGCCCCGGCCTTTGGGCTGTTATTTTTGGGCCCGGCTGTGCCCGTGGCCTATTTTTGGCACGCGGAGGGCCCTCGCAAAGTATCGCGCCATTCCGAGTCCGGCGGACGAAGTTGGCCCGCCCCACCCCCCAAGGCTATAGCCCGCCCGTTTTTGTGGCCTTTTTCCGCTGGACGAACTTGGTGCCCCGGCCTTCGGGCGGTTATTTTTGGGCGCGGCTCTGCCCGCGCCCTATTTTTGGCACACGTAGGTCCCTCGCAAAGTCTTGCGCCATTCGGAGTCCGGCGGACGAAGTTGTCCAGCCCCACCCCGCAAGCCTATAGCCCACCCGTTTTTGTGGCCTTTTTCCGCTGGACGAACATGGCGCCCGGTCTTCGGGCGGTCATTTTTGGGCGCGGCTGTGCCCGCGGCCTATTTTTGGCACACGGAGGGCCCTCACAAAGTCTCGCGCCATTCCGAGTCTGGCGGACGAAGTTGGCCCGCCCCACCCCCCAAGGTTATAGCCCACCGTTTTTGTGGCCTTTTTCCGCTGGACGAACTTGGCGCCCCGGCCTTCAGGCTGTTATTTTTGGGCGTGGCTGTGCCTGCGGCCTATTTTTGGCTCACGGAGGGCCCTCGTAAAGTCTCGCGCCATTCCGAGTCCGGCGGACGAAATTGGCCTGCCCTCCCCCCAAGGCAATAGCGCACCCGTTTTTTGGCCATTTTTCCGCTGGGGGGTTTGGGCGCGCCGACTTTCGGAGGGTTATTTTTGGGCGCGGCTATGCCCGTGGCCTATTTTTGGCACGCGGAGGCCGCTTGTATATTCTCGCCCCATTCCGAGTCCGGCGGACAAAGTTTGCCAGCCCCTCCCCCCAAGGCTATAGCCCACCCGTTTGTTGGCCATTTTTCCGCTGTGGGGTTTGGGCGCGCCGACCTTCGGGGGTTTATTTTTGGGCGCGGCTGTGCCCGTAGCCTATTTTTGGCACACGGAGGCTCCTCGCAAAGTCTCGCGCCATTCCGAGTCCGGCGGGCGAAGTTGGCCAGCCCCACCCCCCAAGGCTATAGCCCACCCGTTTTTGTGGCATTTTTCCGCTGGACGAACTTGGCGCCCCGGCCTTCGGGCCGTTATTTTTGGGCGCGGCTGTGTCCACGGCATATTTTTGGCACACGGAGGCCCCTCGTAAAGTCTCGCACCATTCCGAGTCCGGCGGACGAAGTTGGCCAGCCCCACCCCCCAAGGCTATAGCCCACCCGTTTTTGTGTCCTTTTTCCGCTGGACGAACTTGGCGCCCCGGCCTTCGGGCGGTTATTTTTGGGCGCGGCTGTGCCCGAGGCCTATTTTTGGTACACGGAGGCCCCTCGCAAAGGCTCGCGCCATTCCGAGTCCGGCGGACGAAGTTGGCCAGCCCCACCCCCCAAGGCTATAGCCCACCCGTTTTTGTGGCCTCTTTCCTCTGGACGAACTTGGCGCCACGGCCTTCGGGCAGTTATTTTTGGATGCGGCTGTGCCCACGGCCTATTTTTGGCATACGGAGGCCCCTCGCAAAGGCTCGCGCCATTCCGAGTCTGGCGGACGAAGTGGGCCAGCCCCACCCCCCAAGGCTATAGCCCACCCGTTTTTGTGGCCTTTTTCCGCTGAACGAACTTGGCGCCCCGGCCTTCGGGTGGTTATTTTTGGGTGCGGCTGTGCCCGCAGCGTATTTTTGGCACACGGAGGCCCTCGCAAAGTCTCGCGCCATTCCGACTCCGCCGGACAAAATTGGCCAGCCCCACCCCCCAAGGCTATGGCCCGCCTGTTTTTGTGGCCTTTTTCCGCTGGACGAACTTGGCGCTCCGGCCTTCGGGTGGTTATTTTTAGACCCGGCTGTGCCCGCGGCGTATTTTTGGCACATGGAGGCCCCTCGCAAAGGCTCACGCCATTCCGAGTCCGGCGGGACGGTTGGCCAGCCCCACCCCCAAGGCTATAGCCCACCCGTTTTTGTGGCCTTTTTCCGCTGGACGAACTTGGCGCCCCGGCCTTCGGGCGGTCATTCTTGGACGCGACTGTGCCCGCGGCCTATTTATGGCGCACGGAGGCCCCTCGCAAAGGCTCGCACCATTCCGAGTCCGGCGGACGAAGTAGGCCAGCCCCACCCCGCAAGGCTATAGCCCACCCGTTTTTGTGGCCTTTTTCCGCTGCACGAACTTGGCGCCCCGGCCTTCGGGCGGTTATTTTTGGGCGCGGCTGTTCCTGCAGCCTATTTTTGGCACACGGAGGCCCCTCGCAAAGTCTCGTGCCATTCCGAGTCCGGCGGACGAAGTTGGCCAGCCCCACCCCGCAAGGCTATAGCCCACCCGTTTTTGTGGCCTTTTTCCGCTGGACGAACATGGCGCCCTGGCCTTCGGGCGGTCATTTTTGGACCCGGCTGTGCCTGCAACCTATTTTTGGCACACGGAGGCCCCTCGCAAAGTCTCGTGCCATTCCGTGTCCGGCGGACAAAGTTGGCCAGCCCCACCCCCCAAGGCTATAGCCCACCCGATTTTGTGGCCTTTTTCCGCTGGACGAACTTGGCGCCCCGGCCTTCGGGCGGTTATTTTTGGGTGCGGCTGTGCCCGCAGCCTATTTTTGGCACACGGAGGCCCTCGCAAAGGCTCGCGCCATTCCGAGTCCGCCGGACAAAATTGGCCAGCCCCACCCCCCAAGGCTATAGCCCACCCGTTTTTGTGGCCTCTTTCCTCTGGACGAACTTGGCGCCACGGCCTTCGGGCGGTTATTTTTGGACGCGGCTGTGCCCGCGGCCTATTTTTGGCATACGGAGGCCCCTCGCAAAGGCTCGCGCCATTCCGAGTCCGGCGGACGAAGTGGGCCAGCCCCACCCCCCAAGGCTATAGCCCAGCCGTTTTTGTGGCCTTTTTCCGCTGGACGAACTTGGCGCCCCGGCCTTCGGGCGGTTATTTTTGGGTACGGCTGTGCCCGCAGCCTATTTTTGGCACACGGAGGCCCTCGCAAAGTCTCGCGCCATTCCGAGTCCGCCGGACAAAATTGGCCAGCCCCACCCCCCAAGGCTATAGCCCACCCGTTTTTGTGGCCTTTTTCCGCTGGACGAACTTGGCGCCCCGGCCTTCGGGCGGTCATTTTTGGACGCGGCTGTGCCCGCGGCCTATTTATGGCGCACGGAGGCCCCTCGCAAAGGCTCGTACAATTCCGAGTCCGGCGGACGAAGTTGGCCAGCCCCACCCCCCAAGGCTATAGCCCACCCGTTTTTGTGGCCTTTTTCCGCTGCACGAACTTGGCGCCCCGGCCTTCGGGCGGTTATTTTTGGGCGTGGCTGTTCCCGCAGCCTATTTTTGGCACACGGAGGCCCCTCGCAAAGTCTCGCGCCATTCCGAGTCCGGCGGACGAAGTTGGCCAGCCCCACCCCCCAAGGCTATAGCCCACCCGTTTTTGTGGCCTTTTTCAGCTGGACGAACTTGGCTCCCCGGCCTTCGGGCGGTTATTTTTGGGCGCGGCTGTGCCCGCGGCCTATTTTTGGCACACGGAGGCCCCTCGCACAGTCTCGCGCCATGCCGAGTCCGGCGGACAAAATTGGCCAGCCCCACCCCCCAAGGCTATAGCCCACCCGTTTTTGTGGCCTCTTTCCTCTGGACGAACTTGGCGCCACGGCCTTCGGGTGGTTATTTTTGGACGCGGCTGTGTCCGCGGCCTATTTTTGCCACAGAGAGGCCCCTCGCAAAGGCTCGCGCCATTCCGAGTCCGGCGGACGAAGTTGGCCAGCCCCACCCCCCAAGGCTATAGCCCACCCGTTTTTGTGGCCTCTTTCCTCTGGACGAACTTGGCGCCACGGCCATCGGGCGGGTTTTTTTTGTAGCGGCTGTGCCCGCGGCCGATTTTTGGCACACGGAGGCCCTCGCAAAGGCTCTCGCGCCATTCCGAGTCCGGCGGACGAAGTTGGCCAGCCCCACCCCCAAGGCTATAGCCCACCCGTTTTTGTGGCCTTTTTCCGCTGGACGAACTTGGCGCACCGGCCTTCGGCCGGTTATTTTTGGGTGCGGCTGTGCCCGCACCCTATTTTTGGCACACGGAGGCCCCTCGCAAAGTCTCGCGCCATTCCGAGTCCGTCGGACAAAATTGGCCAGCCCCACCCCCCAAGGCTATAGCCCACCTGTTTTTGTGGCCTTTTTCCGCTGGACGAACTTGGCGCTCCGGCCTTCGGGTGGTTATTTTTAGACGCGGCTGTGCCCGCGGCCTATTTTTGGCGCACGGAGGCCCCTCGCAAAGGCTCCCGCCATTCCGAGTCCGGCGGACGAAGTTGGCCAGCCCCACCCCCCAAGGCTATAGCCCACCCGTTTTTGTGGCCTTTTTCCGCTGGACGAACTTGGCGCCCCGGCCTTCGGGCGGTCATTTTTGGACGCGGCTGTGCCCGCGGCCTATTTATGGCGCACGGAGGCCCCTCGCAAAGGCTCGCACCATTCCGAGTCTGGCAGACGAAGTGGGCCAGCCCCACCCGCCAAGGCTATAGCCCACCCGTTTTTGTGTCCTTTTTCCGCTGGACGAACTTGGCGCCCCGGCCTTCGGGCGGTTATTTTTGGGCGCGGCTGTGCCCGCGGCCTATTTTTGGTACACGGAGGCCCCTCGCAAAGGCTCGCGCCATTCCGAGTCCGGCGGACGAAGTTGGCCAGCCCCACCCCCCAAGGCTATAGCCCACCCGTTTTTGTGGCCTTTTTCCGCTGGACGAACTTGGCGCCCCGGCCTTCGGGCGGTCTTTTTTGGACGCGGCTGTGCCCGCAGCCTATTTTTGGTACACGGAGGCCCTCGCAAAGTCTCGCGCCATTCCGAGTCCGCCGGACAAAATTGGCCAGCCCCACCCACCAAGGCTATAGCCCACCTGTTTTTGTGGCCTTTTTCCGCTGGACGAACTTGGCGCCCCGGCCTTCGGGCGGTCATTTTTGGACGCGGCTGTTCCCGCGGCCTATTTATGGCGCACGGAGGCCCCTCACAAAGGCTCGCACCATTCCGAGTCCAGCGGACGTAGTTGGCCAGCCCCACCCCCCAAGGCTATAGCCCACCCGTTTTTGTGGCCTTTTTCCGCTGCACGAACTTGGCGCCCCGGCCTTCGGGCGGTTATTTTTGGGCGCGGCTGTTCCCGCAGCCTATTTTTGGCACACGGAGGCCACTCGCAAAGTCTCGCGCCATTCCGAGTCCGGCGGACGAAGTGGGCCAGCCCCACCCCCCAAGGCTATAGCCCACCCGTTTTTGTGGCCTTTTTCAGCTGGACGAACTTGGCTCCCCGGCCTTCGGGCGGTCATTTTTGGGCACGGCTGTGCCCGCAGCCTATTTTTGGCACACGGAGGCCCCTCGCAAAGCCTCGCGCCATTCCGAGTCCGGCGGACAAAATTGGCCAGCCCCACCCCCCAAGGCTATAGCCCACCCGTTTTTGTGGCCTATTTCCTATGTACGAACTTGGGGCCACGGCCTGCGGGTGGGGATTTTTGGACGCGGCTGTGGCCGCGGCTATTTTTGCCACAGAGAGGCCCCTCGCAAAGGCTCGCGCCATTCCGAGTCCGGCGGACGAAGTTGGCCAGCCCCACCCCCCAAGGCTATAGCCCACCCGTTTTTGTGGCCTCTTTCCTCTGGACGAACTTGGCGCCACGGCCTTCGGGCGGTTATTTTTGGACGCGGCTGTGCCCGCGGCCTATTTTTGGTACACGGAGGCCCCTCGCAAAGGCTCGCGCCATTCCGAGTCCGGCGGACGAAGTCGGCCAGCCCCATCCCCCAAGGCTATAGCCCACCCGTTTTTGTGGCCTTTTTGCGCTGGACGAACTTGGCGCTCCGGCCTTCGGGTGGTTATTTTTAGACCCGGCTGTTCCCGCGGCCTATTTTTGGCACACGGAGGCCCCTCGCAAAGGCTCACGCCATTCCGAGTCCGGCGGACGAAGTTGGCCAGCCCCACCCCCCAAGGCTATAGCCCACCCGTTTTTGTGGCCTTTTTCCGCCGGACGAACTTGCCGCCCCGGCCTTCGGGCGGTCATTTTGGACGCGGCTGTGCCCCATGCCTATTTTTGGCTCACGGAGGCCCCTCGCAAAGGCTCGTACCATTCCGAGTCCAGCGGACGAAGTTGGCCAGCCCCACCCCCCAAGGCTATAGCCCACCCGTTTTTGTGGCCTTTTTCCGCTGGACGAACTTGGCGCTCCGGCCTTCGGGGGGTTATTTTTAGACCCGGCTGTGACCGCGGCCTATTTTTGGCACACGGAGGCCCCTCGCCAAGGCACACGCCATACCGAGTCCGGCGGACGAAGTTGGCCAGCCCCACCCCCCAAGGCTATAGCCCACCCGTTTTTGTGGCCTCTTTCCTCTGGACGAACTTGGCGCCCCGGCCTTCGGGCGGTTATTTTTGGACGCGGCTGTGTCCGCGGCCTATTTTTGGCACACGGAGGCCCCTCGCAAAGGCTCGCGCCATTCCCGAGTCCGCGGACGGTTGGCCTGCCCCACCCCCAATGCTATAGCCCACCCGTTTTTGTGGCCTCTTTCCTCTGGACGAACTTGGCGCCACGGCCTTCGGGTGGTTATTTTTGGACGCGGCTGTGTCCGCGGCCTATTTTTGCCACAGAGAGGCCCCTCGCAAAGGCTCGCGCCATTCCGAGTCCGGCGGACGAAGTTGGCCAGCCCCACCCCCCAAGGCTATAGCCCACCCGTTTTTGTGGCCTCTTTCCTCTGGACGAACTTGGCGCCACGGCCTTCGGGCGGTTATTTTTGGACGCGGCTGTGCCCGCGGCCTATTTTTGGTACACGGAGGCCACTCGCAAAGGCTCGCGCCATTCCGAGTCCGGCGGACGAAGTTGGCCAGCCCCATCCCCCAAGGCTATAGCCCACCCGTTTTTGTGGCCTTTTTGCGCTGGACGAACTTGGCGCTCCGGCCTTCGGGTGGTTATTTTTAGACCCGGCTGTGCCCGCGGCCTATTTTTGGCACACGGAGGCCCCTCGCAAAGGCTCACGCCATTCCGAGTCCGGCGGACGAAGTTGGCCAGCCCCACCCCCCAAGGCTATAGCCCACCCGTTTTTGTGGCCTTTTTCCGCTGGACGAACTTGGCGCCCCGGCCTTCGGGCGGTCATTTTTGGACGCGGCTGTGCCCGCGGCCTATTTATGGCGCACGGAGGCCCCTCGCAAAGGCTCGCACCATTCCGAGTCCAGCGGACGAAGTTGGCCAGCCCCACCCCCCAAGGCTATAGCCCACCCGTTTTTGTGGCCTTTTTCCGCTGGACGAACTTGGCGCACCGGCCTTCGGGGGGTTATTTTTTGACGCGGCTGTGCCATGCCTATTTTTGGCACACGGAGGCCCCTCGCAAAGGCTCACGCCATTCCGAGTCCGGCGGACGAAGTTGGCCAACCCCACCCCCCAAGGCTATAGCCCACCCGTTTTTGTGGCCTCTTTCCTCTGGACGAACTTGGCGCCACGGCCTTCGGGCGGTTATTTTTGGACGCGACTGTGTCCGCGGCCTATTTTTGGCACACGGAGGCCCCTCGCAAAGGCTCGCGCCATTCTGAGTCCGGCGGACGAAGTTGGCCAGCCCCACCCCCCAAGGCTATAGCCCACCCGTTTTTGTGGCCTTTTTCCGCTGGACGAACTTGGCGCCCCGGCCTTCGGCCGGTTATTTTTGGGTGCGGCTGTGCCCGCAGCCTATTTTTGGCACACGGAGGCCCCTCGCAAAGTCTCGCGCCATTCCGAGTCCGGCGGACGAAGTTGGCCAGCCCCACCCCCCAAGGCTATAGCCCACCCGTTTTTGTGGCCTTTTTCCGCTGGACGAACTTGGCGCCCCGCCCTTCGGGCGGTTATTTTTGGGCGCGGCTGTGCCCGCAGCCTATTTTTGGCACACGGAGGCCCCTCGTAAAGTCTCGCGCCATTCCGAGTCCGGCGGACAATATTGGCCAGCCCTACCCCCCAAGGCTATAGCCCACCCGTTTTTGTGGCCTCTTTCCGCTGGACGAACTTGGCGCCCTGGCCTTCGGGCAGTTATTTTTGGGCGCGGCTGTGCCCACAGCCTATTTTTGGCACACGGAGGCCCCTCACAAAGTCTCGCGCCATTCCGAGCCCGCCGGACAAAATTTGCCAGCCCCACCCCCCAAGGCTATAGCCCACCCGTTTTTGTGGCCTCTTTCCTCTGGACGAACTTGGCGCCACGGCCTTCGGGTGGTTATTTTTGGACGCGGCTGTGTCCGCGGCCTATTTTTGCCGCACAGAGGCCCCTCGCAAAGGCTCGCGCCATTCCGAGTCCGGCGGACAAAGTTGGCCAGCCCCACCCCCCAAGGCTATAGCCCACCCGTTTTTGTGGCCTTTTTCCGCTGGACGAACTTGGCGCCCCGGCCTTCGGGCGGTTATTTTTGGGCGCGGCTGTGCCCGCAGCCTATTTTTGGCACACGGAGGCCCCTCGCAAAGTCTCGCGCCATTCCGAGTCCGGCGGACAAAATTGGCCAGCCCCACCCCCCAAGGCTATAGCCCACCCGTTTTTGTGGCCCCTTTCCTCTGGACGAACTTGGCGCCACGGCCTTCGGGTGGTTATTTTTGGACGCGGCTGTGTCCGCGGCCTATTTTTGCCACACAGAGGCCCCTCGTAAAGGCTCGCGCCATTCCTAGTCCGGCGGACGAAGTTGGCCAGCCCCACCCCCCAAGGCTATAGCCCACCCGTTTTTGTGGCCACGAACTTGGCGCCCCGGCCTTCGGGCGGTTATTTTTGGGCGCGGCTGTTCCCGCAGCCTATTTTTGGCACACGGAGGCCCCTCGCAAAGTCTCGCGCCATTCCGAGTCCGGCGGACGAAGTTGGCCAGCCCCACCCCCCAAGGCTATAGCCCACCCGTTTTTGTGGCCTTTTTCCGCTGGACGAACTTGGCGCCCCGGCCTTCGGGCTGTTATTTTTGGGCGCGGCTTTGCCCGCAGCCTATTTTTGGCACACGGAGGCCCCTCGCAAAGTCTCGCGCCATTCCGAGTCCGGCGGACAAAATTGGCCAGCCCCACCCCCCAAGGCTATAGCCCACCCGTTTTTGTGGCCTTTTTCCGCTGGACGAACTTGGCGCTCCGGCCTTCGGGTGGTTATTTTTAGACCCGGCTGTGCCCGCGGCCTATTTTTGGCACACGGAGGCCCCTCGCAAAGGCTCACGCCATTCCGAGTCCGGCGGACGAAGTTGGCCAACCCCACCCCCCAAGGCTATAGCCCACCCGTTTTTGTGGCCTCTTTCCTCTGGACGAACTTGGCGCCACGGCCTTCGGGCGGTTATTTTTGGACGCGACTGTGTCCGCGGCCTATTTTTGGCACACGGAGGCCCCTCGCAAAGGCTCGCGCCATTCTGAGTCCGGCGGACGAAGTTGGCCAGCCCCACCCCCCAAGGCTATAGCCCACCCGTTTTTGTGGCCTTTTTCCGCTGGACGAACTTGGCGCCCCGGCCTTCGGCCGGTTATTTTTGGGTGCGGCTGTGCCCGCAGCCTATTTTTGGCACACGGAGGCCCCTCGCAAAGTGTCGCGCCATTCCGAGTCCGGCGGACGAAGTTGGCCAGCCCCACCCCCCAAGGCTATAGCCCACCCGTTTTTGTGGCCTTTTTCCGCTGGACGAACTTGGCGCCCCGCCCTTCGGGCGGTTATTTTTGGGCGCGGCTGTGCCCGCAGCCTATTTTTGGCACACGGAGGCCCCTCGTAAAGTCTCGCGCCATTCCGAGTCCGGCGGACAAAATTGGCCAGCCCTACCCCCCAAGGCTATAGCCCACCCGTTTTTGTGGCCTCTTTCCGCTGGACGAACTTGGCGCCCTGGCCTTCGGGCAGTTATTTTTGGGCGCGGCTGTGCCCACAGCCTATTTTTGGCACACGGAGGCCCCTCACAAAGTCTCGCGCCATTCCGAGCCCGCCGGACAAAATTTGCCAGCCCCACCCCCCAAGGCTATAGCCCACCCGTTTTTGTGGCCTCTTTCCTCTGGACGAACTTGGCGCCACGGCCTTCGGGGGGTTATTTTTGGACGCGCCAGAGTCCGCGGCCTATTATTGCCGCACAGAGGCCCCTCTCAAAGGCTCGCGCCATTCCGAGTCCGGCGGACGAAGTTGGCCAGCCCCACCCCCCAAGGCTATAGCCCACCCGTTTTTGTGGCCTTTTTCCGCTGGACGAACTTGGCGCCCCGGCCTTCGGGCGGTTATTTTTGGCGCGGCGGTGCCCCGCAGCCTATTTTTGGCACACGGAGGCCCCTCGCAAAGTCTCGCGCCATTCCGAGTCCGGCGGACAAACTTGGCCAGCCCCACCCCCCAAGGCTATAGCCCACCCGTTTTTGTGGCCCCTTTCCTCTGGACCAACGTGGCGCCCCGGCCTTAGGGGGGTTATTTTTGGACGCGGCTGTGTCCGCGGCCTATTTTTGCCACACAGAGGCCCCTCGTAAAGGCTCGCGCCATTCCTAGTCCGGCGGACGAAGTTGGCCAGCCCCACCCCCCAAGGCTATAGCCCACCCGTTTTTGTGGCCACGAACTTGGCGCCCCGGCCTTCGGGCGGTTATTTTTGGGCGCGGCTGTTCCCGCAGCCTATTTTTGGCACATGGAGGCCCCTCGCAAAGTCTCGCGCCATTCCGAGTCCGGCGGACGAAGTTGGCCAGCCCCACCCCCCAAGGCTATAGCCCACCCGATTTTGTGGCCTTTTTCCGCTGGACGAACTTGGCGCCCCGGCCTTCGGGCTGTTATTTTTGGGCGCGGCTTTGCCCGCAGCCTATTTTTGGCACACGGAGGCCGCTCGCAAAGTCTCGCGCCATTCCGAGTCCGGGCGGACAAAATTGGCCAGCCCCACCCCCAAGGCTATAGCCCACCCGTTTTTGTGGCCTCTTTCCACTTCACGAGCTTGGCGCCACGGCCTTCGGGCGGTTATTTTTGGACGCGGCTGTTCCCACAGCCTATTTTTGGCACACGTAGGCCCCTCGCAAAGTCTCGCGCCATTCCGAGTCCGCCGGAAAAAATTTGCCAGCCCCACCCCCCAAGGCTATAGCCCACATGTTTTTGTGGCCTTTTTCCGCTGGACGAACTTGGCGCTCCGGCCTTCGGGCGGTTATTTTTAGATGCGGCTGTGCCCGCGGCCTATTTTTGGCACACGGAGGCCCCTCGCAAAGGCTCACGCCATTCCGAGTCCGGCGGACGAAGTTGGCCAGCCCCACCCCCCAAGGCTATAGCCCACCCGTTTTTGTCGCCTTTTTCCGCTGGACGAACTTGGCGCCCCGGCGTTCAGGCGGTTATTTTTGGGTGCGGCTGTGTCCACGGCCTATTTTTGGCACATGGAGGCCCCTTGCGAAGTCTAGCGCCATTCGGAGTCCGGCGGACGAAGTGGGCCAGCCCCAAACGCCAAGGCTATAGCCCACCCATTTTTGTGGCGTTTTTCCGCTGGACGAACTTGGCGCCCCGGCCTTTGGTTAGATATTTTTTCACGCGGCTGTGCCCGCGGCCTATTTTTGGCACACGGAGGCCCGTCGCAAAGTCTCACGCCATTCCGAGTCCGGCGGACAAAGTTGGCAGCCCCACCCCCCAAGGCTATAGCCCACCCGTTTTTGTGGCCTTTTTCTGCTGGACGAACTTGGCGCCCCGGCCTTTGGGTGGATATTTTTTCGCGGGGCTGTGCTCGCGGCCTATTTTTGGCACACGGAGACCACTCGCAAATTCTCGCGCCATTCCGAGTCCGGCGGACGAAGTTGGCCAGCCCCACCCCCCAAGGCTATAGCACACCCGTTTCTGTGGCCTTTTTCCGCTGGACGAACTTGGCGCCCCGGCCTTCGGGCAGTTATTTTTGGGAGCGGCTTTGCCCGCGGCCTATTTTTGACACACGGAGGCCCCTCGCAAAGTCTCACGCCATTCCGAGTCCGGCGGACAAAGTTGGCCAGCCCCACCCCCCAAGGCTATAGCCCACCCGGTTTTGTGGCCTTTTTCCGCTGGACGAACTTGGCGCCCCGGCCTTCGGGCGGTTATTTTTGGGCGCGGCTGTGGCCGCGGCCTATTTTTGGCACACGGAGGCCCGTCGCAAAGTCTCGCACCATTCCAAGTCCGGCGGACGAAGTGGGCCAGCCCCACCCCCCAAGGCTATAGCCCACCCGTTTTTGTGGCTTTTTTCCGCTGGACGAAGTTGGTGCCACGGCCTTCGGGCGGTTATTTTTGGGCGCGGCTGTGAACGCGACCTATTTTTGGCACACGGAGGACCCTCGGAAAGTCTCGCACCATTCCGAGTCCGGTAGACGAACTTGGCCAGCCCCACCCCCTTAGGCTATAGCCCACCCGTTTTTGTGGCCTTTTTCCGCTGGACGAACTTGGCGCCCCGGCCTTCGGGCGGTTATTTTTGGGCTCGGCTATGCTTGCGGCCTATTTTTGGCACACGAAGGCCCCTCGCAAAGTCTCGCGCCATTCCGAGTCCGACGGACGAAGTTGGCCTGCCGCACCCCCCAAGGCTATAGGCCACCCGTTTTTGTGGCCTTTTTCCGCTGGACGAACCTGGTGCCCCGGCTTTCGGGTGGTTATTTTTTGGTGTGACTATGCCCATCGCCTATTTTTTGTACACGGAGGCCCCTCGGAAAGTTTCACGCCATTCCGAGTCTGGCAGACGAAGTTGGCCAGCCCCACCCCCCAAGGCTATAGCCCACCCGTTTTTGTGGACTTTTTCCGCTGGACGAACTTGGCGCCCCGGCCTTCGGGCGGTTTTTTTTGGGCACGGCTGTGCCCACGGCCTATTTTTGGCACACGGAGGCCCCTCGCAAAGTCTCGCACCATTCGGAGTCCGGCGAACGAAGTTGGCAAGCCCCGCCCACCCGTTTTTGTGGCCCTTTTCCTCTGGACGAACTTGGCGCCCCGGCCTTCGGGCGGTTATTTTGGACGTGGCTGTGACCGTGGCCTATTTTTGGCAAATGGAGGCCCCTCGCAAAGTCTCGTGCCATTCCGAGTCCGGCGGACGAAGTGGGCCAGCCCCAACCGCCAAGGCTATAGCCCACCCGTTTTTGTGGCCTTTTTCCGCTGGACGAACTTGGCGCCCTGGCCTTCGGGCGGTTATTTTTGGGCGCGGCTGTGCACGCGACCTATTTTTGGCACACGGAGGACCCTCGGAAAGTCTCGCACCATTCCGAGTCCGGCAGACGAACTTGGCCAGCCCCACCCCCTAAGGCTATAGCCCACCCGTTTATGTGGCCTTTTTCCGCTGGACGAACTTGGCGCCCCAGACTTCGGGCCGTTATTTTTGGGCGCGGCTGTGCCCGCAGCCTATTTTTGGAACACAGAGGCCCCTCGCAAAGTCTCATGCCTTTCCGAGTGCGGCGGACGAAGTGGGCAAGCTCCACCACCCAAGGCTATAGCCCACCCGTTTTTGTGGCCTTTTTCCGCTGGATGAACTTGGCGCCCCGGCCTTCGGGCGGTTATTTTTGGGCGCGGCTGTGGCCGCGGCCTATTTTTGGCACACGGCGGCCCCTCGTAAAGTCTCGCACCATTCCAAGTCCGGCGGACGAAGTTGGCCAGCCCCACCCCTCAAGGCTATAGCCCACCCGTTTTTGTGGCCATTTTCCGCTGGACGAAGTTGGTGCCACGGCCTTCGGGCCGTTATTTTTGGGCTCGGCTGTGCCCGCGGTCTATTTTTCGCACACGGAGGCCCCTCGCAAAGTCTCGCGCCATTCCGAGTCCGACGGATGAAGTTGACCAGCCGCACCCCCCAAGGCTATAGGCCACCCGTTTTTGTGGCCTTTTTCCGCTGGACGAACCTGGTGCCCCGGCCTTCTGGCGGTTATTTTTGGGCACGGCTGTGCCCGCTGCCTATTTTTTGCACACGGTGGCCCTTCGGAAAGTCTCGCGCCATTCCGAGTCCGGCAAACGAAGTTGGCCAGCCCCACCCCCCAAGGCTATAGCCCACCCGTTTTTGTGGCCTTTTTCCGCAGGACGAACTTGGCGCCGCCGCTTTCGGGCGGGTATTTTTGGTCGCGGCTGTGCCCGCGGCTTATTTTTGGCACACGGAGGCGCCTCGCAAAGTCTCGCGCCATTCGGAGTCCGGCGGACGAAGTTGGCAAGCCCCACCCCCCAAGGCTATAGCCCACCCGTTTTTGTGGCCCTTTTCCTCTGGACGAACTTGGCGCCCCGGCCTTCGGGCGGTTACTTTCGGACGTGGCTGTGAACGTGGCCTATTTTTGGCACACGGAGGCCCCTCGCAAAGTCTCGCGCCATACCAATAGCGGCGGACGAAGTTGGCCAGCCCCACCCCCCAAGGCTATAGCCCACCCGTATTTGTGGCCTTTTTCCGTTAGACGAACTTGGCACCCGGCATTCGGGGGGTTATATTTGGGCACGGCTGTGCCAACAGCCTATTTTTGGAACACGGAGGCCGCTCACAAAATCTCGCCCCTTCCGAGTCCGGCGGACGAAGTTGGCCAGCCCCTCCCCCCAAGGCTATAGCCCACCCGTTTTTTGGCCTTTTTTCCACTGGGGGGTTTGGGCGCGCCGACCTTCGGGGGGTTATTTTTGGTTCGGCTGTGCTCGCGGCCTATTTTTGGCACGCGGAGGCCGCTCGCAAAGTCTTGCCCCATTCCGAGTCCGGCGGACGAAGTTGGCTAGCCCCTCCCCCCAAGGCTACAGCCCACCCGTTTTTTGGCCATTTTTCCGCAGGGAGGTTTGGGCGTGCCGACCTTTGGTGGGTTATTTTTGGGCGCGGCTGTTCCCGCAGCCTATTTTTGGCACGCGGAGGCCGCTTGCAAAGTCTCGCACCATTCCGAGTCCGGCGGACGAAGTTGGCCAGCCCATCCCCACAACGCTATAGCCCACCCGTTTTTTGGCCATTTTTCCACAGGACGAACTTGGCGGCCCGGCCTTCGGGCAGTTATTTTTGGTCGTGGCTGTGCCCGCGTCCTATTTTTGGCACGCGGAGGCCGCTCGCAAAGTCTCGCCCCATTCAGAGTCCGGCGGACGAAGTCGGCCAGCCCCTCCCCCCAAGGCCATAGCCCACCCGTTTTTTGTCCATTTTTACGCTGGACGAACTTGGCGCCCCGGCCTTCGGGCGGTTCTTTTTAGGCGCGGCTGTGCCCGCGACCTATTTTTGGCACACGGAGGCCCCTCACAAAGTCTCGCACTGTTCCGAGTGCGGCGGACGAAGTTGGCCAGCCCCACCTCCCAAGGCTATAGCCCACCCGTTTTTGTGGCCTTTTTCCGCTGCACGAACTTGGCGCCCCGGCATTCGGGCGGTTATTTTTGGGCGCGGCTGTGCCCGCGGCCTATTTTTGGCACACGGAGGCCCCTCTCAAATTCTCGCACCATTCCGAGTCCGGCGGATGAAGTTTGCTAGCCCCACCTCCCAAGGCTATAGCCCACCCGTTTTTGTGGCCTTTTTCCGCTGCACGAACTTGGCGCCCCGGCATTCGGGCAGTTATTTTTGGCCACGGCTGTGCTCTGCGGCCTATTTTTTGCACGCTGGAGGCCGCTTGCAAAGTCTCGCACCATTCCGAGTCCGCGGACGGTTGGCCAGCCCATCCCCACAACGCTATAGCCCACCCGTTTTTTGGCCATTTTTCCACAGGACGAACTTGGCGGCCCGGCCTTCGGGCAGTTATTTTTGGTCGTGGCTGTGCCGCGCCCTATTTTTGGCACGCTGGAGGCCGCCGCAAAGTCTCGCCCCATTCAGAGTCCGGGACGAAGTCGCCAGCCCCTCCCCCAAGGCCATAGCCCACCCGTTTTTTGTCCATTTTTACGCTGGACGAACTTGGCGCCCGCCTCAAGGCGGTTCTTTTAGGCGCGGCTGTGCCCGCGACCTATTTTTGGCACGCGGAGGCCGTTCGCTAAGTCTCGCCCCATTCCGAGTCCGGCGGACGAAGTGGGCCAGCCCCTCCCCCCAAGGCTATAGCCCACCCGTTTTTTGGCCATTTTTCCGCAGGGGGATTTGGGCGCGCCGACCTTCAGAGGGTTATTGTTGGGTGTGGCTGTGTCCGCGGCCTATTTTTGGCACACGGAGGGCACTCGCAAAGTCTCCGCCCATTCCGAGTCCGGCGGACGAAGTTGGCCAGCCCCTCCCCCCAAGGCTATAGCCCACCCGTTTTTTGGCCATTTTTTCGCTGGAAGAACTTGGCGCCCCAGCTTTCGGGAGGTTATTTTTGGGCGCGCCTGTGCCCGCGGCCTATTTTTGTCATGCGGAGGCCGCTCGCAAAGTCTCGCCCCATTCCGAGTCCGGCGGACGAAGTCGGCCAGCCCCACCTCCTAAGGCGATAGCGCACTCGTTTTTGTGGCCTTTTTCCGCTGGACGAACTTGGCGCCCCAGCCTGCAGGCGGTTATTTTTGGGCGCGGCTGTGCCCGTGGCCTATTTTATTGCACACGGAGGGCCCTCATAAAGTCTCGCGCCATTCCGAGTCCGGCGGATGAAGTTGGCCAGCCCCACCACCCAAGGCTATAGCCCACCCGTTTTTGTGGCCTTTTCCCGCTGGATGAACTTGGCGCCCCGGCCATCGGGCGGTTATTTTTGGGTGCGGCTGTGCCCGTGGCCTATTTTTGGCACATGGAGGCCCCTGACAAAGTCTCGCGCCATTCCGAGTTCGGCGGACGAAGTTGGCCAGCCCCACACCCCAAGGCTATAGCCCACCCGTTTTTGTGGCCTTTTTCCGCTGGACGAACTTGGCGGCCCGGCCTTCGGGCGGTAATTTTTGGGAGCGGCTGTGCCCGTGACCTATTTTTGGCACACGGAGGCCCTCACAAAGTCTCGCGCTGTTCCGAGTCCGCGGACGAAGTTGGCCAGCCCCACCTCCCAAGGCTATAGCCCACCCGCTTTTGTGGCCTTTTTCCGCTGCACGAACTTGGCGCCCGGCATTCAAGGTTATTTTTTGCGGCTGTGCCCGCGGCCTATTTTTGGCACACGGAGGCCCCTTTCAAATTCTCGCGCCATTCCGAGTCCGGCGGATGAAGTTGGCTAGCCCCACCTCCCAAGGGTATAGCCCACCGGTTTTTGTGGCCTTTTTCCGCTGCACGAACTTGGCGCCCCGGCATTCGGGCGGTTATTTTTGGACGCGACTGTTCCCGCGGCCTATTTTTGGCACGCGGAGGCCGCTCGCAAAGTCTCGCACCATTCCGAGTCCGGCGGACGAAGTTGGCCAGCCCATCGCCGCAAGGCTATAGCCCACCCGTTTTTTGGCCATTTTTCCACAGGACGAACTTGGCGCCCTGGCCTTTGGGCAGTTATTTTTGGGCGTGACTGTGTCCACGGCCTATTTTTGGTACGTGGAGGCTGCTCGCAAAATCTCGCCCCATTCCGAGTCCGGCGGACGATGTTGGCCAGCCCCTCCCCACAAGGCTATAGCCCACCCGTTTTTTGGCCATTTTTCCGCTGGTGGTTGAGGGCGCCCCGTCCTTCGGGGGGTTATTTTAAAGGCGGCAGGTGCCCGCGGCCTATTTTCGGCATGCGGAGGCCGCCGCAAATTCTCGCCCCATTCCGAGTCCGGCGGACGAAGTTGGCCAGCCCCTCCCCCCAAGGCTATAGCCCACCCGTTTTTTGGCCATTTTTCCGCTGGACGAACTTGGCGCCCCGGCCTTCGGGCGGTTATTTTTAGGCGCGGTTGTGCCCGTGGCCTATTTTTGTCACGCGGAGGCCGCTCGCTAAGTTTCGCGCCATTCCGAGTCCGGCGGACGAAGTAGGGCAGCCCCTCCCCCCAAGGCTATAGCCCACCCGTTTTTTGGCCATTTTTCCGCAGGGGGGTTTGGGCGCGCCGACCTTCGGAGGGTTATTGTTGGGCGCGGCTGTGTCCACGGCCTATTTTTGGTACGCGGAGGCCGCTCGCAAAGTCTCACCCCATTCAGAGTCCGGCGGACGATGTTGGCCAGCCCCTCCCCCCAAGGCTATAGCCCACCCGTTTTTTTGGCCATTTTTCCGCTGGGGGGTTTGGGCGCGCCGACCTTCGGGGGATTATTTTTAAGGGCGGCGGTGCCCGCGGCCTATTTTCGGCACGCGGAGGATGCTCGCAAAGTCTCGCCCCATTCCGAGTCCGGCGGACGAAGTTGGCCAGCCCCTCCACCCAAGGCTATAGCCCACCCGTTTTTTGGCCATTTTTTCGCTGGAAGAACTTGGCGCCCCGACTTTTGGGAGGTTATTTTTGGGCGCGCCTGTGCCCGCGGCCTATTTTTGTCACGCGGAGGCCGCTCGCAAAGTCTCGCCCCATTCCGAGTCCGGCGGACGAAGTTGGCCAGCCCCACCTCCTACGGCGATAGCCCACTCGCTTTTGTCGCCTTTTTCCGCGGGACGAACTTGGCGCCCCAGCCTTCGGGCGGTTATTTTTGAGTGCGGCTGTGCCCGTGGCCTATTTTTGGCACATGGAGGCCCCTGACAAAGTCTCCCGCCATTCCGAGTCCGGCGGACGAAGTTGGTCAGCCCCACCCCCCAAGGCTATAGCCCTCCCGTTTTTGTGGCCTTTTTCCGCTGGACGAACTTGACGCTCCGGCCTTCGGGCGGTTATTTTTGGGTACGACTGTGCTCGCTGCATATTTTTGGCACACGGAGGCCCCTCACAAGGTCTCGCGCCATTCCGAGTCCGCGGACGGCGGGCCAGCCCCACACCCCAAGGCTATAGCCCACCCGCTTTTGTGGCCTTTTTCCGCTGGACGAACTTGGCGCCCGGCCTTCGGGCGGTTATTTTGGGAGCGGCTGTGCCCGCGACCTATTTTTGGCACACGGAGGCCCTCACAAAGTCTCGCTGTTCCGAGTCCGGCGGACGAAGTTGGCCAGCCCCACCTCCCAAGGCTATATCCCACCCGTTTTTGTGGCCTTTTTCCGCTGCACGAACTTGGCGCCCCGGCATTCGGGCGGTTATTTTTGGGCGCGGCTGTGTCCGCGGCCTATTTTTGGCACACGGAGGCCCCTCTCAAATTCTCGCGCCATTCCGAGTCCGGCGGATGAAGTGGGCCGGCCCCTCCCCCCAAGGCTATAGCCCACCGGTTTTTGTGGCCTTTTTCCGCTGCACGAACTTGGCGCCCCGGCATTCGGGCGTTTATTTTTGGGCGCGGCTGTGCCCGCGGCTTATTTTTGGCACGCGGAGGCCACTTGCAAAGTCTCGCACCATTCCGAGTCCGGCGGACGAAGTCGGCCAGCCCATCCCCGCAAGGCTATAGCCCACCCGTTTTTTGGCCATTTTTCCACAAGACGAACTTGGCGCCCCGGCCTTCGGGCAGTTATTTTTGGGCGCGACTGTGCCCATGGCCTATTTTTAGCACGTGGAGGCTGCTCGCAAAATCTCGCCCCATTCCGAGTCCGGCGGACGATGTTGGCCAGCCCCTCCCACAAGGCTATAGCCCACCCGCTTTTGGCCATTTTTCCGCTGGGGTTTGGGCGCCGACCTTCGGGGTTATTTTTATGGCGGTGGTGCCCGCGGCCTATTTTCGGCACGCGGAGGCCCCTCTCAAATTCTCGCCCCATTCCGAGTCCGCGGACGACGTTGGCCAGCCCCCTCCCCAAGGCTATAGCCCACCCGCGTTTTTGGCCATTTTTCCGCTGGACGAACTTGGCGCCCGGCTTTTGGGAGGTTATTTTTGGGCGTGCCTGTACCCATGGTCTATTTTTGTCACGTGGAGGCCGCCGCAAAGTCTCGCCCCATTCCGAGTCCGGCGGACGAAGTTGGCCAGCCCCACCTCCTACGGCGATAGCCTGGCCGCTTTGTGGCCTTTTTCCCTTGGGGACGAACTTGGCGCGCCCAGCCTTCGGGCGGTTATTTTTGGGCGCGGCTGTGCCTGTGGCCTATTTTATTGCACACGGAGGGACCTCGCAAAGTCTCGCGCCATTCCGAGTCCGGCGGACGAAGTTGGCAAGCCCCACCACCCAAGGCTATAGCCCGCCCGTTTTTGTGGCCTTTTTCCGCTGGAAGAACTTGGCGCACCGGCCTTCGGGCGGTTATTTTTGGGTGCGGCTGTGCCCGTGGCCAATTTTTGGCACATGGAGGCCCCTGACAAAGTCTCGCGCCATTCCGAGTCCGGCGGACGAAGTTGGCCAGCCCCACCCCCCAAGGCTATAGCCCACCCGTTTTTGTGGCCTTTTTCCGCTGGACGAACTTGGCGCTCCGGCCTTCAGGCGGTTATTTTTGGGTGCGGCTGTGCCCGCGGCCTATTTTTTGCACACGGAGGCCCCTCACAAGGTATCGCGCCATTCCGAGTCCGGCGGACGAAGTTGGCCAGCCCCACCCCCCAAGGCTATAGCCCACCCGTTTTTGTGGCCTTTTTCCGCTGGACGAACTTGGCGCCCCGGCCTTCGGGCGGTTATTTTTGGGCACGGCTGTGCCCGCAGCCTATTTTTGGCACACGGAGGGCCCTCGCAAAGTCTCGCGGCATTCCGAGTCCGGCGGACGAAGTTGGCCAGCACCACCTCCCAAGGCTATAGCCCACCCGTTTTTGTGGCCTTTTTCCGCTGGACGAACTTGGCGCCCCGGCCTTCGGGCGGTTATATTTGTGCTGTGGCTGCGCCCGTGGCCTATTTTTGCACACGGAGGCCCTCGCAAAGTCTCGAGCAAATCCGAGTCCGCGGACGGTTGGCCAGCCCCACCCCCCAAGGCTATAGCCCACCCGTTTTTGTGGCCTTTTTCCGCTGGACGAACTTGGCGCCCCGGCCTTCGGGCGGTTAGTTTTGGGCGCCGCTGTGCCCGCGTGCTATTTTTGGCACACGGAGGCCCCTCGCAAAGTCCTGCGCCATTCCGAGTCCGGCGGACGAATTCGGCCAGACCCACCCCCCAAGGCTATAGCCCACCCGTTTTTGTGGCCTTTTTCCGCTGGACGAACTTGGCGGCCCGGCCTTTGGGCGGTTATTTTTGGGCGCGGCTGTGCCCGCGTGCTATTATTGGCACACGGAGGCCCCTCGCAAAGTCTCGTGCCATTCCGAGTCCGGCGGACGAAGTTGGCCAGCCCCACCCCCCAAGGCTATAGCCCACCCGTTTTTGTGGCCTTTTTCCGCTGGACGAACTTCGCGCTCCGGCCTTCGGGCGGTTATTTTTGGGTGCGGCTGTTCCCGCGGCCTATTTTTGGCACACGGAGGCCCCTCACAAGGTCTCGCGCCATTCCGAGTCCGGCGGACGAAGTTGGCCAGCCCCACCCCCCAAGGCTATAGCCCACCCGTTTTTGTGGCCTTTTTCCGCTGGACGAACTTGGCGCCCCAGCCTTCGGCCAGTTATTTTTGGGCGCGGCTGTGCCCGTGGCCTATTTTATTGCACACGGAGGGCCCTCGCAAAGTCTCGCGCCATTCCGAGTCCGGCGGACGAAGTCGGCCAGCCCCACCACCCAAGGCTATAGCCCACCCGTTTTTGTGGCCTTTTTCCGCTGGATGAACTTGGCGCCCCGGCCTTCGGGCGGTTATTTTTGGGTGCGGCTGTGCCCGTGGCCTATTTTTTGCACATGGAGGCCCCTGACAACGTCTCGCGCCATTCCGAGTCCGGCGGACGAAGTTGGCCAGCCCCACCCCCCAAGGCTATAGCCCACCCGTTTTTGTGGCCTTTTTCCACTGGACGAACTTGGCGCTCCCGCCTTCGGGCGGTTATTTTTGGGTGCAGCTGTCTCCGCGGCCTATTTTTGGCACACGGAGGCCCCTCACAAGGTCTCGCGCCATTCCAAGTCCGGCGGACGAAGTTGGCCAGCCCCACCCCCCAAGGCTATAGCCCACCCGTTTTTGTGGCCTTTTTCCGCTGGACGAACTTGGCGCCCCGGGCTTCGGGCGGTTATTTTTGGGCACGGCTGTGCCCGCAACCTATTTTTGGCACACGGAGGGCCCTCGCAAAGTCTCGCGGCATTCCTAGTCCGGCGGACGAAGTGGGCCAGCCCCACCTCCCAAGGCTATAGCCCACCCGTTTTTGTGGCCTTTTTCCGCTGGACGAACTTGGCGCCCCGGCCTTCGGGCGGTTATTTTTGGGCGCGGCTGTGCCGCGGCCTATTTTTGGCACACGGAGGCCCCTCGCAAAGTGTTGCGCCATTCCGAGTCCGGCGGACGAAGTGGGCCAGCCCCACCTCCCAAGGCTATAGCCCACCCTTCTTTGTGGCCTTTTTCGGCTGGACGAACTTGGCGCCCCGGCCTTCGGGCAGTTATTTTTGGGCGCGGCTCTGCCCGAGGCCTATTTTTGGCACACGGAGACCCCTCGCAAAGTATTGCGCCATTCCAAGTCCGGCGGACGAAGTTGGCCAGCCCCACCTCCCAAGGCTATAGCCCACCCGTTTTTGTGGCCTTTTTCCGCTGGACGAACTTGGCGCCCCGGCCTTTGGGCGGTTATTATTGGGCGTGGTTGTGCCTGCGGCCTATTTTTGGCACACGGAGGGCCCTCGCAAAGTCTCGCACCATTCCGAGTCCGGCGGACGAAGTTGGCCAGCCCCACCCCCCAAGGCTACAGCCCACCCGTTTTTGTGGCCTTTTTCCGCTGGACGAACTTGGTGCCCCGGCCTTCGGGCGGTTATTTTTGGGCACGGCTGTGCCCGCAGCCTATTTTTGGCACACGGAGGGCCCTCGCAAAGTCTCGCGGCATTCCTAGTCCGGCGGACGAAGTGGGCCAGCCCCACCTCCCAAGGCTATAGCCCACCCGTTTTTGTGGCCTTTTTCCGCTGGACGAACTTGGCGCCCCGGCCTTCGGGCGGTTATATTTGGGCGCGGCTGTGCCCGCGGCCTATTTTTGGCACACGGAGGCCCCTCACAAAGTCTCGCGCAAATCCGAGTCCGGCGGACGAAGTCGGCCAGCCCCACCCCCCAAGGCTATAGCCCGCCCGTTTTTGTGGCCTTTTTCCGCTGGACGAACTTGGCGGCCCGGCCTTTGGTCGGTTATTTTTGGGCGCGGCTGTGCCCGCGTTCTATTTTTGGCACACGGAGGCCCCTCGCAAAGTCTCGCGCCATTCCGAGTCCGGCGGACGAAGTTGGCCAGCCCCACCCCCCAAGGCTATAGCCCACCCGTTTTTGTGGCCTTTTTCCGCTGGACGAACTTGGCGCTCCGGCCTTCGGGCGGTTATTTTTGGGTGCGGCTGTGCCCACGGCCTATTTTTGGCACACGGAGGCCCCTCACAAGGTCTCGCGCCATTCCGAGTCCGGCGGACGAAGTTGGCCAGCCCCACCCCCAAAGGCTATAGCCCACCCGTTTTTGTGGCCTTTTTCCGCTGGACGAACTTGGCGCCCCGGCCTTCGGGTGGTTATTTTTGGGCACGGCTGTGCCCACAGCCTATTTTTGGCACACGGAGGGCCCTCGCAAAGTCTCGCGGCATTCCTAGTCCGGCGGACGAAGTGGGCCAGCCCAACCTCCCAAGGCTATAGCCCACCCGTTTTTGTGGCCTTTTTCCGCTGGACGAACTTGGCGCCCCGGCCTTCGGGCGGGTATTTTTGGACGCGGCTGTGCCCGCGGCCTATTTTTGGTACACAGAGGAACCTCACAAAGTCTCGTGCCATTCCGAGTCCGGCGGACGAAGTTTGCCAGCCCCACCCTCCAAGGCTATAGCCCACCCGTTTTTGTGGCCTTTTACCGCTGGACGAACTTGGCGCCCCGGCCTTCGGGCGGGTATTTTTGGACGCGGCTGTGTCCGCGGCCTATTTTTGGCACACGAAGGAGCGTCAGAAAGTCTCGTGCCATTCCCAGTCCGGCGGACGAAGTAGGCCAGCCTCACCCCCCAAGGCTATAGCCCACCCGTTTTTGTGGCCTTTTTTCGCTGGACGAACTTGGCGCCCCGGCCTTCGGGCGGGTATTTTTGGGCGCGGCGGTGCCCACGGCCTAATTTTGTCACACGGAGGTGCCTCGTAAAGTCTCGCGCCATTCCTAGTCCGGCAGAAGAAGTTGGCCAGCCCCACCCCCAAGGCTATAGCCCACCCGTTTTTGTGGCCTTTTACCGCTACACGAACTTGGCGCTCCGGCCTTCGAGCGGGTATTTTTGGCCGCGGCTGTGCCCACGACCTATTTTTGGCACACGGAGGCGCCTCATAAAGTCTCGCGCCATTCCGAGTCCGGCGGACGAAGTTGGCCAGCCCCACCCCCGAAGACTATAGCCCACCCGTTTTTGTGGCCTTTTTCTGCTGGACGAACTTGGCGCCCCGGCCTTCGGGCGGGGGTTTTTGGGTGCGGCTGTGCCCGCGGCCTATTTTTGGCACACGGAGGCCCCTCACAAGGTCTCGCGCCATTCCGAGTCCGGCGGACGAAGTTGGCCAGCCCCACCCCCAAAGGCTATAGCCCACCCGTTTTTGTGGCCTTTTTCCGCTGGACGAACTTGGCGCCCCGGCCTTCGGGTGGTTATTTTTGGGCACGGCTGTGCCCACAGCCTATTTTTGGCACACGGAGGGCCCTCGCAAAGTCTCACGGCATTCCTAGTCCGGCGGACGAAGTGGGCCAGCCCAACCTCCCAAGGCTATAGCCCACCCGTTTTTGTGGCCTTTTTCCGCTGGACGAACTTGGCGCCCCGGCCTTCGGGCGGGTATTTTTGGACGCGGCTGTGCCCGCGGCCTATTTTTGGTACACAGAGGAACCTCACAAAGTCTCGTGCCATTCCGAGTCCGGCGGACGAAGTTTGCCAGCCCCACCTCCAAGGCTATAGCCCACCCGCTTTTGTGGCCTTTTACCGCTGGACGAACTTGGCGCCCTGCCTTCGGGCGGGTATTTTTGACGCGGCTGTGTCCGCGCCTATTTTTGGCACACGAAGGAGCGCCAGAAAGTCTCGTGCCATTCCCAGTCCGGGCGGACAGTAGGCCAGCCTCACCCCCAAGGCTATAGCCCACCCGTTTTTGTGGCCTTTTTCGCTGGACGACAGACTTGGCGCCCCGGCCTTCGGGCGGGTATTTTTGGGCGCGGCGGTGCCCACGGCCTAATTTTGTCACACGGAGGTGCCTCGTAAAGTCTCGCGCCATTCCTAGTCCGGCAGAAGAAGTTGGCCAGCCCCACCCCCCAAGGCTATAGCCCACCCGTTTTTGTGGCCTTTTACCGCTACACGAACTTGGCGCTCCGGCCTTCGAGCGGGTATTTTTGGGCGCGGCTGTGCCCACGACCTATTTTTGGCACACGGAGGCGCCTCGTAAAGTCTCGCGCCATTCCGAGTCCGGCGGACGAAGTTGGCCAGCCCCACCCCCGAAGACTATAGCCCACCCGTTTTTGTGGCCTTTTTCTGCTGGACGAACTTGGCGCCCCGGCCTTCGGGCAGGGGTTTTTGGGTGCGGCTGTGCCCGCGGCCTATTTTTGGCACACGGAGGCACCTCGCAAAGTCTCACGCCATTCGGAGTCCGGCAGACGAAGTTGGCCAGCCCCACCCCCCAAGGCTATAGCCCACCCGTTTTTGTGGCCATTTACCGCTGGACGAACTTGGCGCCCCGGCCTTCGGGCGGGTATTTTTAGGCGCGGCTGTGCCCGCGGCCTATTTTTGGCACACGGAGGCGCCTCACAAATTATCGTGCCATTCCGAGTCCGGCGGACGAAGTTGGCCAGCCCCACCCCCCAAGGCTATAGCCCACCCGTTTTTGTGGCCATTTACCGCTGGACGAACTTGGCGCCCCGGCCTTCGGGCGGGTATTTTTTGGCGCGCTGCTGTGCCGCGGCCTATTTTTGGCACACGGAGGCGCCTCACAAATTATCGTGCCATTCCGAGTCCAGGCGGACGGTTGGCCAGCCCCACCCCAAGGCTATAGCCCACCCGTTTTGTGGCCTTTTACCGCTGGACGATCTTGGCGCCCGGCCTTCGGGCAGGGGTTTTTGGGTGCGGCTGTGCCCGCGGCCTATTTTTGGCACACGGAGGCGCCTCACAAATTATCGTGCCATTCCGAGTCCGGCGGACGAAGTTGGCCAGCCCCACCCCCCAAGGCTATAGCCCACCCGTTTTTGTGGCCATTTACCGCTGGACGAACTTGGCGCCCCGGCCTTCGGGCGGGTATTTTTAGGCGCGGCTGTGCCCGCGGCCTATTTTTGGCACACGGAGGCGCCTCACAAATTATCGTGCCATTCCGAGTCCGGCGGACGAAGTTGGCCAGCCCCACCCCCCAAGGCTATAGCCCACCCGTTTTTGTGGCCTTTTTCCGCTGGACGAACTTGGCGCCCCAGCCTTCGGGCGGGTATTTTTGGACGCGGCTGTGTCCGCGGCCTATTTTTGGCACACGGAAGAGCCTCGGAAAGTCTCGCGCCATTCCCAGTCCGGCGAACGAAGTTGGCCAGCCCCACCCCCCAAGGCTATAGCCCACCCGTTTTTGTGGCCTTTTTTCGCTGGACGAACTTGGAGCCCCGACCTTCGGGCGGGTATTTTTGGGCGCGGCGGTGCCCGCGGCCTAATTTTGGCACATGGAGGCGCCTCGCAAAGTCTCGCGCCATTCCTAGTCCGGCAGAAGAAATTGGCCAGCCCCACCCCCCAAGGCTATAGCCCACCCGTTTTTGTGGCCTTATACCGCTAGACGAACTTGGCGCTCTGGCCTTCGAGCGGGTAATTTTGGGCGCGGCTGTGCCCACGGCCTATTTTTGGCACACGGAGGCGCCTCGTAAAGTCTCGCGCCATTCCGACTCCGACGGACGAAGTTGGCCAGCCCCACCCCCCAAGGATATAGCCCACCCGTTTTTGTGGCCTTTTTCCGCTGGACGAACTTGGCGCCCCGGCCTTCGTGCGGGTATTTTTAGGCGCGGCTATGCCCGCGGCCTATTTTTGGCATACGGAGACGGCTCACAAATTCTCGTGCCATTCCGAGTCCGGCGGACGAAGTTGGCCAGCCCCACCCCCCAAGGCTGTAGACCACCCATTTTTGTGGCCTTTTTCCACTGGACGAACTTGGCGCCCCGGCCTTCGGGCGGGTATTTTTGGGTGCGGCTGACCCGCGGCCTATTTTTGGCACACGGAGGCACCTCGCAAAGTCTTGCACCATTCCGAGTCCGGCGGACGAAGTGGGCCAGCCCCACCCCCCAAGGCTATTATAGCCCACCCGTTTTTATGGCCTTTTTCCGCTGGACGAACTTGGCGCCCTGGCCTTCGGGCTGTTATTTTTGGACGCGGCTGTGTCCGCGGCCTATTTTTGGCACACGGAGGAGCCTCAGAAAGTCTCGTGCCATTCCCAGTCCGGCGGACGAAGTTGGCCAGCCTCACCCCCCAAGGCTATAGCCCACCCGTTTTTGTGGCCATTTACCGCTGGACGAACTTGGCGCCCCGGCCTTCGGGCGGGTATTTTTAGGCGCGGCTGTGCCCGCGGCCTATTTTTGGCACACGTAGGCGCCTCGCAAAGTCTCGCGCCATTCCGAGTCCGGCGGACGAAGTGGGCCAGCCCCACCCCCCAAGGCTATAGCCCACCCGTTTTTGTGGCCTTTTTCCGCTGGACGAACTTGGCGCCCCGGCCTTCGGGCGGGTATTTTTAGGCGCGGCTGTGCCCGCGGCCTATTTTTGGCACACGTAGGCGCCTCACAAATTCTCGTGCCATTCCGAGTCCGGCGGACGAAGTTGGCCAGCCCCACCCCCCAAGGCTATAGCCCACCCATTTTTGTGGCCTTTTTCCGCTGGACGACCTTGGCGCCCCGGCCTTCGGGTGGGTATTTTTGGGCGCGGCTGTGCCTGCGGCCTATTTTTGGCACACGGAGGTGCCTCGCAAAGTCTCAATCCATTCCGAGTCCGGCGGACGAAGTTGGCCAGCCCCACCCCCCAAGGCTATAGCCCACCCGTTTTTGTGGCCTCTTTCCGCTGGACGAACTTGGCGCCCCGGCCTTCGGGCGGGTACTTTTGGGCAAGGCTGTGCCCGCGGCCTATTTTTGGCACACGGAGGCGCCTCGCAAAGTCTCGCGCCATTCGGAGTCCGGCGGACGAAGTTGGCCAGCCCCACCCCCCAAGGCTATAGCCCACCCGTTTTTGTGGCCTTTTTCCGCTGGACGACCTTGGCGCCCCAGCCTTCGGGCAGGTATTTTTGGACGCGGCTGTGCCCACGGCCTATTTTTGGCACACGGAGGTGCCTCGCAAAGTCTCAAGCCATTCCGAGTCCGGCAGACGAAGTGGGCCAGTCCCACCCCCCAAGGCTATAGCCCACCCGTTTTTGTGGCCTTTTTCCGCGGGACGAACTTGGCGCCGCGGCCTTCGGGCGGGTATTTTTGGGCGCGGCTGTGCCCGCGGCCTATTTTTGCCACACGGAGGTGCCTCGCAAAGTCTCGCGCCATTCCGAGTCCGGCAGACGAAGTTGGCCAGGCCCACCCCCCAAGGCTATAGCCCACCCGTTTTTGTGGCCTTTTTCCGCTGGACGAACTAGGCGCCCCGGCCTTCGGGTGGGTATTTTTGGGCGCGGATGTGCCGGCGGCCTATTTTTGGCACACGGAGGCGCCTCGTAAAGTCTCGCGCCATTCCGAGTCCAGCGGACGAAGTTGGCCAGCCCCACCCACCAAGGCTATAGACCACCCGTTTTTGTGGCCTTTTTCCGCTGGACGAACTAGGCGCCCCGGCCTTCGGGTGGGTATTTTTGGGCGCGGATGTGCCGGCGGCCTATTTTTGGCACACGGAGGCGCCTCGTAAAGTCTCGCGCCATTCCGAGTCCAGCGGACGAAGTTGGCCAGCCCCACCCACCAAGGCTATAGCCCACCCGTTTTTGTGGCCATTTTCCGCTGGACGAACTTGGCGCCCCGGCCTTCGGGTGGGTATTTTTGGGCGCGGCTGTGCCCGTGGCCTATTTTTGGCGCACGGAGGCACCTCGCAAAGTCTCGCGCCATTCCGAGTCCGGCGGACGAAGTGGGCCAGCCCCACCCCCCAAGGCTATAGCCCACCCGTTTTTGTGGCCTTTTTCCGCTGGACGAACTTGGCGCCGCGGCCTTCGGGCGGGTATTTTGGGCGCGGCTGTGCCCGCGCCTATTTTTGCCACACGGAGGTGCCTCGCAAAGTCTCGCGCGATTCCGAGTCCGGGCGGACGAAGTTGGCCAGGCCCCACCCCCAAGGCTATAGCCCACCCGCTTTTGTGGCCTTTTTCCGCTGGACGAACTAGGCGCCCGGCCTTCGGGCGGGTATTTTTGGGCGCGGATGTGCCGGCGGCCTATTTTTGGCACACGGAGGCGCCTCGTAAAGTCTCGCGCCATTCCGAGTCCAGCGGACGAAGTTGGCCAGCCCCACCCACCAAGGCTATAGCCCACCCGTTTTTGTGGCCATTTTCCGCTGGACGAACTTGGCGCCCCGGCCTTCGGGCGGGTATTTTTGGGCGCGGCTGTGCCCGTGGCCTATTTTTGGCGCACGGAGGCGCCTCGCAAAGTCTCGCGCCATTCCGAGTCCGGCGGACGAAGTGGGCCAGCCCCACCCCCCAAGGCTATAGCCCACCCGTTTTTATGGCCTTTTTCCGCTGGACGAACTTGGCGCCCCGGCCTTCGGGTGGGTATTTTTGGGCGCGGCTGTGCCCGCGGCCTTTTTTTGGCACACGGAGGTGCCTCGCAAAGTCTCGCGCCATTCCGAGTCCGGCGGACGAAGTCAGCCAGCCCCACCCCCCAAGGCTATAGCCCACCCGTTTTTGTGGCCATTTTCCGCTGGACGAACTTGGCGCCCCGGTCTTCGGGCGGGTATTTTTGGGCGCGGCTGTGCCCGCGGCCTATTTTTGCCACACGGAGGTGCCTCGCAAAGTCTCGCGCCATTCCGAGTCCGGCGGACGAAGTTGACCAGCCCCACCCCCCAAGTCTATAGCCCACCCGTTTTTGTGGCCATTTTCCGCTGGACGAACTTGGCGCCCCGGTCTTCGGGCTGGTATTTTTGGGCGCGGCTGTGCCCGCGGCCTGTTTTTGGCGCACGGAGGCGCCTCGCAAAGTCTCACGCCATTCCGAGTCCGGCGGACGAAGTGGGCCAGTCCCACCCCCCAAGGCTATAGCCCACCCGTTTTTGTGGCGTTTTTCCGCTGGACGAACTAGGCGCCCCGGCCTTCGGGCGGGTATTTTTGGGCGCGGATGTGCCGGCGGCCTATTTTTGGCACACGGAGGCGCCTCGTAAAGTCTCGCTCCATTCCGAGTCCAGCGGACGAAGTTGGCCAGCCCCACCCACCAAGGCTATAGCCCACCCGTTTTTGTGGCCATTTTCCGCTGGACGAACTTGGCGCCCCGGCCTTCGGGCGGGTATTTTTGGGCGCGGCTGTGCCCGTGGCCTATTTTTGGCGCACGGAGGCGCCTCGCAAAGTCTCGCGCCATTCCGAGTCCGGCGGACGAAGTGGGCCAGCCCCACCCCCCAAGGCTATAGCCCACCCGTTTTTGTGGCCTTTTTCCGCTGGACGAACTTGGCGCCCCGGCCTTCGGGTGGGTATTTTTGGGCGCGGCTGTGCCCGCGGCCTTTTTTTGGCACACGGAGGTGCCTCGCAAAGTCTCGCGCCATTCCGAGTCCGGCGGATTTAAGTCGCCAGCCCCACCCCCAAGGCTATAGCCCACCCGTTTTTGTGGCCATTTTCCGCTGGACGAACTTGGCGCCCCGGTCTTCGGGCGGGTATTTTTGGGTACGGCTGTGCCCGCGGCCTATTTTTGCCACACGGAGGTGCCTCGCAAAGTCTCGCGCCATTCCGAGTCCGGCGGACGAAGTTGACCAGCCCCACCCCCCAAGGCTATAGCCCACCCGTTTTTGTGGCCATTTTCCGCTGGACGAACTTGGCGCCCCGGTCTTCGGGCTGGTATTTTTGGGCGCGGCTGTGCCCGCGGCCTGTTTTTGGCACACGGAGGTGCCTCGCAAAGTCTCGCGCCATTCCGAGTCCGGCGGACGAAGTTGACCAGCCCCACCCCCCAAGTCTATAGCCCACCCGTTTTTGTGGCCATTTTCCGCTGGACGAACTTGGCGCCCCGGCCTTCGGGTGGGTATTTTTGGGCGCGGCTGTGCCCGTGGCCTATTTTTGGCGCACGGAGGCACCTCGCAAAGTCTCGCGCCATTCCGAGTCCGGCGGACGAAGTGGGCCAGCCCCACCCCCCAAGGCTATAGCCCACCCGTTTTTGTGGCCTTTTTCCGCTGGACGAACTTGGCGCCCCAGCCTTCGGGCGGGTATTTTTGGGCGCGGCTGTGCCCGCGGCCTATTTTTGCCACACGGAGGTGCCTCGCAAAGTCTCGCGCCATTCCGAGTCCGGCGGACGAAGTTGGCCAGGCCCACCCCCCAAGGCTATAGCCCACCCGTTTTTGTGGCCTTTTTCCGCTGGACGAACTAGGCGCCCCGGCCTTCGGGCGGGGATTTTTGGGCGCGGATGTGCCGGCGGCCTATTTTTGGCACACGGAGGCGCCTCGTAAAGTCTCGCGCCATTCCGAGTCCAGCGGACGAAGTTGGCCAGCCCCACCCACCAAGGCTATAGCCCACCCGTTTTTGTGGCCATTTTCCGCTGGACGAACTTGGCGCCCCGGCCTTCGGGCGGGTATTTTTGGGCGCGGCTGTGCCCGTGGCCTATTTTTGGCGCACGGAGGCGCCTCGCAAAGTCTCGCGCCATTCCGAGTCCGGCGGACGAAGTGGGCCAGCCCCACCCCCCAAGGCTATAGCCCACCCGTTTTTGTGGCCTTTTTCCGCTGGACGAACTTGGCGCCCCGGCCTTCGGGTGGGTATTTTTGGCGCGGCTGTGCCTCAAGGCCTTTTTTTGGCACACGGAGGTTCCTCGCAAAGTCTCGCGCCATTCCGAGTCCGGCGGACGAAGTCAGCCAGCCCCACCCCCCAAGGCTATAGCCCACCCGTTTTTGTGGCCATTTTCCGCTGGACGAACTTGGCGCCCCGGTCTTCGGGTGGGTATTTTTGGGCGCGGCTGTGCCCGCGGCCTATTTTTGCCACACGGAGGTGCCTCGCAAAGTCTCGCGCCATTCCGAGTCCGGCGGACGAAGTTGACCAGCCCCACCCCCCAAGTCTATAGCCCACCCGTTTTTGTGGCCATTTTCCGCTGGACGAACTTGGCGCCCCGGTCTTCGGGCGGGTATTTTTGGGCGCGGCTGTGCCCGCGGCCTGTTTTTGGCGCACGGAGGCGCCTCGCAAAGTCTCGCGCCATTCCGAGTCCGGCGGACGAAGTGGGCCAGTCCCACCCCCCAAGGCTATAGCCCACCCGTTTTTGTGGCGTTTTTCCGCTGGACGAACTAGGCGCCCCGGCCTTCGGGCGGGTATATTTGGGCGCGGATGTGCCGGCGGCCTATTTTTGGCACACGGAGGCGCCTCGTAAAGTCTCGCTCCATTCCGAGTCCAGCGGACGAAGTTGGCCAGCCCCACCCACCAAGGCTATAGCCCACCCGTTTTTGTGGCCATTTTCCGCTGGACGAACTTGGCGCCCAGGCCTTCGGGCGGGTATTTTTGGGCGCGGCTGTGCCCGTGGCCTATTTTTGGCGCACGGAGGCGCCTCGCAAAGTCTCGCGCCATTCCGAGTCCGGCGGACGAAGTGGGCCAGCCCCACCCCCCAAGGCTATAGCCCACCCGTTTTTGTGGCCTTTTTCCGCTGGACGAACTTGGCGCCCCGGCCTTCGGGTGGGTATTTTTGGGCGCGGCTGTGCCCGCGGCCTTTTTTTGGCACACGAAGGTGCCTCGCAAAGTCTCGCGCCATTCCGAGTCCGGCGGACGAAGTCGGCCAGCCCCACCCCCCAAGGCTATAGCCCACCCGTTTTTGTGGCCATTTTCCGCTGGACGAACTTGGCGCCCCGGTCTTCGGGCGGGTATTTTTGGGCGCGGCTGTGCCCGCGGCCTATTTTTGCCACACGGAGGTGCCTCGCAAAGTCTCGCGCCATTCCGAGTCCGGCGGACGAAGTTGACCAGCCCCACCCCCCAAGGCTATAGCCCACCCGTTTTTGTGGCCATTTTCCGCTGGACGAACTTGGCGCCCCGGTCTTCGGGCTGGTATTTTTGGGCGCGGCTGTGCCCGCGGCCTGTTTTTGGCACACGGAGGTGCCTCGCAAAGTCTCGCGCCATTCCGAGTCCGGCGGACGAAGTGGGCCAGCCCCATCCCTCAAGGCTATAGCCCGCCCGTTTTTGTGGCCATTTTCCGCTGGACGAACTTGGCGCCCCGGCCTTCGGGCGGGTATTTTTGGGCGCGGCTGTGCCCGCGGCCTATTTTTGGCGCATGGAGGCGCCTCGCAAAGTCTCGCGCCATTCCGAGTCCGGCGGTAGTAGTTGGCCAGCCCCACCCCCCAAGGCTATAGCCCACCCGTTTTTGTGGCCTTTTTCCGCTGGACGACCTTGGCGCCCCGGCCTTCGGGCAGGTATTTTTGGGCGCGGCTGTGCCCACGGCCTATTTTTGGCACATGGAGGTGCCTAGCAAAGTCTCAAGCCATTCCGAGTCCGCAGACGGTTGGCCAGCCCCACCCCCAAGGCTATAGCCCACCCGTGGTTGTGGCCTTTTTCCGCTGGACGAACTTGGCGCCCCAGCCTTCGGGTGGGTATTATTGGGCTCGGTTGTGCCTGCGGCCTATTTTCAGAACACGGAGGGGCCTCGCAAAGTCTCGCGCCATTCCGAGTCCGGCGGACGAAGTTGCCCAGCCCCACCCCCCAAGGCTATAGCCCACCTGTTTTTGTGGCCTTTTTCCACTGGACGAACTTGGCGCCCCGGCCTTCAAGTGGTATTTTGGCCTCGGCTGTACCCGCTACCTATTTTTGGCACACGGAGGCGCCTGGCAAAGTCTCGCGCCATGCCGAGTCCGGCAGACGAAGTTGGCTGTGCCCACCCCAAGGCTATAGCCCACCCGTTTTGTGGCCTTTTTCCGCTGGACGAACTAGGCGCCCCGGCCTTCGGGCGGGGATTTTTGGGCGCGAATGTGCCGGCGGCCTATTTTTGGCACACGGAGGCGCCTCGTAAAGTCTCGCGCCATTCCGAGTCCAGCGGACGAAGTTGGCCAGCCCCACCCACCAAGGCTATAGCCCACCCGTTTTTGTGGCCATTTTCCGCTGCACGAACTTGGCGCCCCGGCCTTCGGGTGGGTATTTTTGGGCGCGGCTGTGCCCGTGGCCTATTTTTGGCGCACGGAGGCGCCTCGCAAAGTCTCGCGCCATTCCGAGTCCGGCGGACGAAGTGGGCCAGTCCCACCCCCCAAGGCTATAGCCCACCCGTTTTTGTGGCCATTTTCCGCTGGACGAACTTGGCGCCCCGGTCTTCGGGCTGGTATTTTTGGGCGCGGCTGTGCCCGCGGCCTGTTTTTGGCGCACGGAGGCGCCTCGCAAAGTCTCGCGCCATTCCGAGTCCGGCGGACGAAGTGGGCCAGTCCCACCCCCCAAGGCTATAGCCCACCCGTTTTTGTGGCGTTTTTCCGCTGGACGAACTAGGCGCCCCGGCCTTCGGGCGGGTATATTTGGGCGCGGATGTGCCGGCGGCCTATTTTTGGCACACGGAGGCGCCTCGTAAAGTCTCGCTCCATTCCGAGTCCAGCGGACGAAGTTGGCCAGCCCCACCCACCAAGGCTATAGCCCACCCGTTTTTGTGGCCATTTTCCGCTGGACGAACTTGGCGCCCAGGCCTTCGGGCGGGTATTTTTGGGCGCGGCTGTGCCCGTGGCCTATTTTTGGCGCACGGAGGCGCCTCGCAAAGTCTCGCGCCATTCCGAGTCCGGCGGACGAAGTGGGCCAGCCCCACCCCCCAAGGCTATAGCCCACCCGTTTTTGTGGCCATTTTCCGCTGGACGAACTTGGCGCCCCGGTCTTCGGGCGGGTATTTTTTGGCTGGCTGTGCCCGCTGCCTTTTTGGCACACGAAGGTGCCTCGCAAAGTCTCGCGCCATTCCGAGTCCGGCGGACGAAGTCGGCCAGCCCCACCCCCCAAGGCTATAGCCCACCCGTTTTTGTGGCCATTTTCCGCTGGACGAACTTGGCGCCCCGGTCTTCGGGCGGGTATTTTTGGGTGCGGCTGTGCCCGCGGCCTATTTTTGCCACACGGAGGTGCCTCGCAAAGTCTCGCGCCATTCCGAGTCCGGCGGACGAAGTTGACCAGCCCCACCCCCCAAGGCTATAGCCCACCCGTTTTTGTGGCCATTTTCCGCTGGACGAACTTGGCGTCCCGGTCTTCGGGCTGGTATTTTTGGGCGCGGCTGTGCCCGCGGCCTGTTTTTGGCACACGGAGGTGCCTCGCAAAGTCTCGCGCCATTCCGAGTCCGGCGGACGAAGTGGGCCAGCCCCATCCCTCAAGGCTATAGCCCGCCCGTTTTTGTGGCCATTTTCCGCTGGACGAACTTGGCGCCCCGGCCTTCGGGCGGGTATTTTTGGGCGCGGCTGTGCCCGCGGCCTATTTTTGGCGCATGGAGGCGCCTCGCAAAGTCTCGCGCCATTCCGAGTCCGGCGGACGAAGTTGGCCAGCCCCACCCCCCAAGGCTATAGCCCACCCGTTTTTGTGGCCTTTTTCCGCTGGACGACCTTGGCGCCCCGGCCTTCGGGCAGGTATTTTTGGGCGCGGCTGTGCCCACGGCCTATTTTTGGCACACGGAGGTGCCTCGCAAAGTCTCAAGCCATTCCGAGTCCGGCAGACGAAGTTGGCCAGCCCCACCCCCCAAGGCTATAGCCCACCCGTTTTTGTGGCCTTTTTCCGCTGGACGAACTTGGCGACCCGGCCTTCGGGCGGGTATTTTTGGGCGCGGCTGTGCCTGCGGCCTATTTTCGGCACACGGAGGGGCCTCGTAAAGTCTCGCGCCATTCCGAGTCCGGCGGACGAAGTTGCCCAGCCCCACCCCCCAAGGCTATAGCCCACCTGTTTTTGTGGCCTTTTTCCACTGGACGAACTTGGCGCCCCGGCCTTCGGGCGGGTATTTTTGGCCTCGGCTGTACCCGCTACCTATTTTTGGCACACGGAGTCGCCTTGCAAAGTCTCGCGCCATTCCGAGTCCGGCAGACGAAGTTGGCCAGGCCCACCCCCCAAGGCTATAGCCCACCCGTTTTTGTGGCCTTTTTCCGCTGGACGAACTAGGCGCCCCGGCCTTCGGGCGGGGATTTTTGGGCGCGGATGTGCCGGCGGCCTATTTTTGGCACACGGAGGCGCCTCGTAAAGTCTCGCGCCATTCCGAGTCCAGCGGACGAAGTTGGCCAGCCCCACCCACCAAGGCTATAGCCCACCCGTTTTTGTGGCCATTTTCCGCTGCACGAACTTGGCGCCCCGGCCTTCGGGTGGGTATTTTTGGGCGCGGCTGTGCCCGTGGCCTATTTTTGGCGCACGGAGGCGCCTCGCAAAGTCTCGCGCCATTCCGAGTCCGGCGGACGAAGTGGGCCAGTCCCACCCCCCAAGGCTATAGCCCACCCGTTTTTGTGGCCTTTTCCCGCTGGACGAACTTGGCGCCGCGGCCTTCGGGCGGGTATTTTTGGGCGCGGCTGTGCCCGCGGCCTATTTTTGCCACACGTAGGTGCCTCGCAAAGTCTCGCGCCATTCCGAGTCCGGCAGACGAAGTTGGCCAGGCCCACCCCCCAAGGCTATAGCCCACCCGTTTTTGTGGCCTTTTTCCGCTGGACGAACTAGGCGCCCCGGCCTTCGGGTGGGTATTTTTGGGCGCGGATGTGCCGGCGGCCTATTTTTGGCACACGGAGGCGCCTCGTAAAGTCTCGCGCCATTCCGAGTCCAGCGGACGAAGTTGGCCAGCCCCACCCACCAAGGCTATAGCCCACCCGTTTTTGTGGCCATTTTCCGCTGGACGAACTTGGCGCCCCGGCCTTCGGGTGGGTATTTTTGGGCGCGGCTGTGCCCGTGGCCTATTTTTGACGCACGGAGGCTCCTCGCAAAGTCTCGCGCTATTCCGAGTCCGGCGGACGAAGTGGGCCAGCCCCACCCCCCAAGGCTATAGCCCACCCGTTTTTGTGGCCTTTTTCCGCAGGACGAACTTGGCGCCCCGGCCTTCGGGGGGGTATTTTTGGGCGCGGCTGTGCCCGCGGCCTTTTTTTGGCACACGGAGGTGCCTCGCAAAGTCTCGCGCCATTCCGAGTCCGGCGGACGAAGTCGGCCAGCCCCACCCCCCAAGGCTATAGCCCACCCGTTTTTGTGGCCATTTTCCGCTGGACGAACTTGGCGCCCCGGTCTTCGGGCGGGTATTTTTGGGGGCGGCTGTGCCCGCGGCCTATTTTTGCCACACGGAGGTGCCTCGCAAAGTCTCGCACCATTCCGAGTCCGGCGGACGAAGTTGACCAGCCCCACCCCCCAAGGCTATAGCCCACCCGTTTTTGTGGCCATTTTCCGCTGGACGAACTTGGCGCCCCGGTCTTCGGGCTGGTATTTTTGGGCGCGGCTGTGCCCGCGGCCTGTTTTTGGCACACGGAGGTGCCTCGCAAAGTCTCGCGCCATTCCGAGTCCGGCGGACGAAGTGGGCCAGCCCCATCCCTCAAGGCTATAGCCCGCCCGTTTTTGTGGCCATTTTCCGCTGGACGAACTTGGCGCCCCGGCCTTCGGGCGGGTATTTTTGGGCGCGGCTGTGTCCGCGGCCTATTTTTGGTGCATGGAGGCGCCTCGCAAAGTCTCGCGCCATTCCGAGTCTTGCGGACGAAGTTGGCCAGCCCCACCCCCCAAGGCTATAGCCTACCCATTTTTGTGGCCTTTTTCCGCTGGACGAACTTGGCGCCCCGGCCTTCGGGCGGGTATTTTTGGGCGCGGCTGTGCCCGCGGCCTATTTTTGGCATATGGAGGCGCCTCACAAAGTCTCGCGCCATTCCGAGTCCTGCGGACGAAATTGGCCAGCCCCACCCCCCAAGGCTATAGCCCACCCGTTTTTGTGGCCATTTTCCGCTGGACGAACTTGGCGCCCCGGTCTTCGGGCGGGTATTTTTGGGCGCGGCTGTGCCCGCCGCCTATTTTTGGCACACGGAGGTGCCTCGTAAAGTCTCGCGACATTCCGAGTCCGGCGGACGAAGTTGGCCAGCCCCACCCCCCAAGGCTATAGCCCACCCGTTTTTGTGGCCATTTTCCGCTAGACGAACTTGGCGCCCCGGCTTCGGGCGGGTATTTTTGGGCGCGGCTGTGCCCGCGGCCTATTTTTGGTACACGGAGGCGCCTCGCAAAGTCTCGCGCCATTCCGAGTTCGGCGGACGAGGTTGGACAGCCCCACCCCCCCAGGCTATAGCCCACCCGTTTTTGTGGCCATTTTCCGCTGGACGAACTTGGCGCCCCGGTCTTCGGGCGGGTATTTTTGGGCGCGGCTGTTCCCGCGGCCTATTTTTGGCACACGGAGGAGCCTCGCAAAGTCTTGCGCCATTCCGAGTCTGGCGGACGAGGTTGGCCAGCCCCACCACCCAAGGCTATATCCCACCCGTTTTTGTGGCCTTTTTCCGCTGGACGAACTAGGCGTCCCGGCCTTCGGGCCGGTATTTTTGGGCGCGGCTGTTCCCGCGGCCTATTTTTGGCACGCGGAGGCTGCGCTCAAAGTCTCGCCCCATTCCGAGTCCGGCGGACGAAGTTGGCCAGTCGCTCCTCCCAAGGCTATAGCCCACCCGTTTTTTGGACATTTTTCCGCTGGGGGGTTTCGGCGCGCCGACCTTCGGTCGGTTATTTTTGGGTGCGGCTGTGGCCGTGGCCTATTTTTGGCACGCGGAGGCCGCTCGCAAAGTCTTACCCCATTCCGAGTCCGGCGGACGAAGTGGGCCAGCCCCTCCCCCCAAGGCTATAGCCCACCCGTTTTTTGGCCATTTTTCAGCTGGACGAACTTGGCGCCCCGGCCTTCGGGTGGTTATTTTTGTGCGCGGCTGTGCACGTGGCCTATTTTTGGAACACGGAGGCCACTCGCAAAGTCTCGCCCCATTCCGTGTCCGGCGGACGAAGTTGGCCAGCCACTCCCCCCAAGGCTATAGGCCACCCTTTTTTTGGCTGCTTTTCCGCTAGGCGAACGTGGTGCCCCGGCCTTCGGGTGGTTATTATTGGGCGCGGCTGTGCCCGCGGCCTATTTTTGGCACACGGAGGCTGCGCGCAAAGTCTCACCCCCTTCCGAGTCCGGCGGACGAAGTTGACCATCCCCTCCCCCCAAGGCTATAGCCCACCCGTTTTTTGGCCATTTTTCCGCTGCGGGGTTTGGGCGTGCCGACCTTCGAGCGGTTATTTTTGGGCGCGGCTGTCCCCGTGGCCTATTTTTGGTATGCGGAGGCCGCTCGCAAAGTCTCGCCCAATTCCGAGTCCAGCGGACGAAGTGAGCCAGCCCCTCCCCCCAAGGCTACAGC